>JAMXBB010000008.1:100442427-100726792 GCA_024138015.1 Lumnitzera littorea
TGATTACCTGACATTAAGGGAATACAAAAAGTAATAAGTGTTAGAGTTAAATAACTAAACTATTATTATACTTAGTATCATTTATCTAAATTAGTTATTCACTTGTGTGAAATTAGTTATTCGAACTTTTTAACTAATCGCATATAACTTTTTCGATTTAGCTCAGATTTTTATAAACTTATTATCCATTTTGATTGTTTTCAAATGTACTTTCTCATAGTAGGGTCTATTTTGGACATTGTAACTTGCTATTCCGATTATGATGTAAAAATATTATGAAATTAATTATTTTAACTTAAATAATTATAAAATATTATTATGATTTAATAATTATTTAAATCGTATAATTTGTAATTTTCTTATTTTAAGTTTATTTTACTATAATTACTCATTTTTACTAATTTTGAGGTTTAAGACTTATTAATTTAAATTTTCTACTTTATTACTTTTCTAATTAATTAATTATTTTATTATTATTTTTAATTATGAAAAATAATTAATTCGTGCTAAGTGATGACGTGATAGTATATGAGAGTGCCACATGTCACATTTATAATTTTTACTACATTTTCTTTTCTTCTTTTTTTTTGTATTTTAGGTTATATACATATATTAATATTTATTACTATATTTTACTAAATTTTATAAATTAATTATTTATTATAATTTCTCTAAAGTTACGATACATACATACATATATATATATATATATATATATATCCTTTCATATTTATTGCAGGGGTGTAGGTACGGATGCAAGTGTCACATGTATGCTATGTATGAAGTCGTGCTATACGTGACTAGGGAAATTACTTTAATAATTAGGGAAGTTACTTGAGTGACTCATACGAGATGATCAAGAGAGAAGTGTAAGGAGGAAGAGTAAGCAATTTTAGTAAAGCTCTAACACATATAATGATAGATGGAGGAGCGTAATAGCATCAAACTCCAAGATTAATGAAGAATGAGGTGTTGTTCTTGAGGTGTTTAAGCGTTTGATCTTTGAAGCAAGGTTTCGGCAGAGTAACGACATTAATGGAGATCTTTCTCCTATCCAAATGAGGAAATGAATAGCGTATTTATAGAATATGGTAAATGAATTCGATACGTTAGATCATAACGTTGATCAATAGTTAAGATTGAAATCTTTTATATATAAGTATTAAATGGGCATTTTCTATAAGTTTAGACCCAAATAAAGGGTTTTATATTTCATTAATATAAGCCAAATCAAGAAAGATTGGATCGAATGAACCGATCCAATGAGCTTCCTCCAAGCCTATCATGCTAAATCTCCTTTAATCATTCCGATAATTTATGGGTTTGGCTCTTCGGGCCTTATCACCTTAGCCCAATGAGTCAAATCCATTTTATCAATGGGCTTGAAGCTCAATATTAAATTTGACCCTCTATATTTATTAAATTAATATTATAATATACTATATATATACTATTTAAATATACTTATATTTCTATATATGCGATATTATTAATATATGTATTTTTATACGTATAATATACTTTATGTACTAAAATATCTTAACCTTAAATATATATTATATACTATATGTATGAGTATAAATATACACATAATTGTACTTTATATACATATGTACATATACGGTTATATTACATGTATATATGTATATACTAAAATACTTAATATAAATAATATTATACATAAATACATATATTTTTTATCACATCCAGCATACATATATACATATAGAATTTTATAAAATGAAAATACCACATAATTACATAATGGTATGTTCTTATACATACCATATATATACACACACATGCACACATATGCTTTAATAGTCATACTATATTATACTAGTATTTATATTTTGTAATTATATATAGATGTAATTCGGTTGCATAGTATATTATGTATATATAATAAAAATTTTGCAAATCTAAATATACGTATATTATATCATAAAAATACCAAGTATATATACATATATCTACTATACACACATACATACATAGATCATATAATAAAAACAATAGGTATATGTATATATACATATATATATATACATAATCACGCATACATAAGGGTACATGTAAATAAATAAAGAAAATAGTTAGTATATACATATTTATATAAATAAAGGAAATACATAGTACATATATATATATATATATATTATATGCATATACATACATATACATATAATAAAATACTAGGTATGAATATATATATATATACTCATGCATACATATATATATAAATACATGTGTAAGAAAAATACACACTATATGTATATTATTATTTGTGTATACATACATATATCGTATAATAAAGTATTAGGTATAAGATATATATACCCATGCATACGTACATATACCGTATAATAAAGTATTAGGTATAATATATATATACCCATGCATACATACATATATATAAGTACATAAATAAAGAAAATACATAATACATACATATGTACATAAGTAAAGAAACATATAGTATATATATATATATATATGTTATATACGTATACGTACATGTACGTATACCTAAGTTTTTACACCAATTATTGGTATAAACTACTATAATATGTACACTACACATATAAACATACTTTAATACTTATACACATATATGAACATAAATACCCAAATACATGTATGTGCAAGAATATAAATAAATAATTATTACAAAATACATATACTATACATAACAAAACATGCTTGTATAATATTCTTGGATCAAAATCCCCTAAGCTTTTTCGTCTTCTTCTTCTTCTTAATTGTTGAAAAAAAGAAAAAAAAAATTAGAAACAAAATGGATGCTTTATGGTTTGATAAGGGAGGAAATAAGAAGAATTTGTGTGTTTGCTTTTGTTCCAATTGTGATTATGTAAGAGAGCAACAGCTGGAAGTTGATGAGGATTAAATAAAAAGAGAAGAGAAAGAAAATCTAGATGAGATGTGCAATTAAATGAGATAAGACATGATCTTATCTACACTTTATTTTATCCTCATTATTTACACATGGTGAAAATAATAATGTAACACTTATCCACCGAATTATTCTGGAGATTGTGGGATGTGGAAAAAAAAAATTGGAGGAGAAAGAAAAAAGGAAAAGAAAAGAAAAGGAAAAGAAAGGAAAGAAAAGAAAAGTAAAAATAAAAATATTAGATTTTTCTAAATATAAACATTATAAATTTAGTATTTATAAAGTAATATTGAAATTTTATAAAAATTTATTCATTTAATTGTTACCCGTAACAATTATAATATTTACGAGTTATTTCAATGTGTTCGCAAAAATTTATATGCAATTACATGTATTAGTCAATAATTACATTTGACTAAGATTTTGTTACTATTAAGTTATATTTATTCATTTTATAAGCTTAAAATTATATTTTTAAGGTTTTCATCAAATTCGAGTTCAATTTCAAATATTTGCGCGTACATCAGATTTAGGGTTTTTGTACGTAATATAGTTTTCGATCGAGTTTCTAAGGTTTTTATTATCAATACTATATTTAGTTTCACAATTTAATAAAAAATTTATTTTACCTAGTCTTATCGATCCATAATATCATCTATAATACTCGAACTTAGGTTAGGGCTTATACTACTTACTATTTAAGGTTTACATTCTTCTCCCCTTCAAATAAGTTTTGTTCTCAAAAATTGAGACGCATACTTGGTTCTTTGAATAAATGCGAATATCAATGTTGTACTTCATCTTTCGCTTCCTAGGTTGCTAACTCTCATTTGTGATTTCTCCATAACACTTTAACATAACCGATCTTTTTACTTCTCAACTATTATACTTTACTATCCGTAATTTTCATTGGGTGCTCTTAGTACATCAAATTTTCTCGCAGTCTCACCAGTTCCAACTCAATAATGCGATCAAGATAGAGAACATGTTTCCTCAAAACTAACATATGAAAGATGTTGTAGATTCCTGATAGATTAGGTGACACAGCCAATCAATAAGTTAGATTCCCGACTCGTTCCAAGATCTCAAATGGACTTATATATCTTGGACTTAGTTTTCCTTAAATTTTTGCACGATGAATGCTCTTGATTGTTTTCACTCTAAGGTACATATGATCTCCTACTTAAAACTTTAATTCCCTTCTCTTCATATCGACCCAATTCTTTTGTCTATCTTGGGATTCCTTCATTTTCTGCTTAATAATCATGATTTTGTCAGTTATTTCTTCAATTAGATCTGATCCTATTGCATCTTTTTCTATATCATCCTAAAATAGTGGAGATCGACACTTTCTCCCATACAAAGCCTTATAAGGTGGCATCTATATAGTTGAATGATAACTGTTATTGTAAACAAACTCGATCAAAGGCAAATGAGCATTCCAACTCCCATTAAATTCTATGGTACATGCTTTTAGCATATCGTTTAGAATCTATATAGTCCTTTCAGTTTATCCATTAGTTTGAAGATGATATGCTGTACTAAATTGTAGTTTTGTTCCCATTACTTTCTATAAACTTGCCCTAAACTTCGATACGAACCTAAGATCCTTATTTGATATGATCCTTGCTAGAGCACCATGTAGTCTCATTATTTCCTTAGGATTTTTATACGCAATTTAGGTTTTGATATATTTTCTAGAGTTTTTATTACTGATACTATATTCAATTTCATAATTTAATAAAAAGTTTATTTTACTTAACCTTATTGATCCATAATATCATCTACAATACTTGGACTTATGTTAAGGCTTATACTACTAACTATGTAGGGTTTACAACAAGCGAGTGACCATTCTTTCGACCATTATACGACACAAAGGAAGGAACAACGGTATTTATCGAGTCTAATCATTCCTTCTAATCTACATATTTAGATGGTCTAGGGATGTACAAAGGGAAAAATACAAATTTAATATTTAACTTTTTATATCTTTTCTGTTTCTTCTCTATTTGAGTCCTAATGTTTCAAAATTTCTATTTGAATTCTCAACATTTGCAAAAATTTTCAAAAAAGCCTTCGTTAGTTGCTGTTAAATTTTCTACTAAATACAATATATGGCACTTTTTGATTGCTCTATGAAATAAGTATAAATTTAAGACTCAACCTTTTATATATTTTATGTTTAAGTCATAAACATTTCAAAATATCTATTTAAGTTATCAATGTTTGTAAAAGTTTTAAACAAGTGATCCGTTAATTTGATTGTTAGCTTTTTCATTAACTATGGTATGTGGTATTTTATGACTGATCAACATATTTTTATTAAATAATTACTATAATGAAATAAATAAATATTTTAAAAATAAATAATAATAATTAAAATTAGGAAAATTCAAAAATATACATAAAGAAATGAAAAATTAAATAATAAAGATATATACATATATAATATAAAAATGCACATACATATTTATTTATTATAATTTCAATAAAACAAAAATATTTAAAAAATAAAAAAAGAAAAGAAAAGAAAAAACTGGAAAAATAAAAGAAAAAATTCGCTCCAACCACCCTAAGACAAGGGTTGTTAGAATGACCAAAAGGAAGTTGTGGGTCACAACCTATGTATTAAAGTAAATCATATTATGGAAACGTATTCAAAAATGAATTAAGGTCCCAACCTAGCTTTGTCCCATTTTGTACATTCATGATAACATATGTTAAATAGTGGACAAGTATTGAAAATTATAGATTATATAAATGAATAAGACCAATTATATCAGTTGTTATGAGTAAAATAATATACAAGACTCAATGAGGCCTAGAAGATTACAAGATTATATTTGAAAAAATTATACAGCTAATACAAAGGAGTTTCCCTACAACAAGACAAAGAAGTTGCTCTATAGTTAACTATCAGATAGATACTTGAAATTACAACAACTTACCTAATTAATTATAATACATATATAAATATGAAGATAACAAAATAGGAGAGTATCTTGTGTTACCAAAAAACAATTGCTTGTTAGGAGTTGCTTAGAGCTTGAAATCTAGAAGGATTTCCTTTCTTTTCTTTTCCTTTCCTTTCAAATTGTGTACATAGCAATCAATAAGAAAATAAACACAATATTAGTATCATCTTTGATTGTAAACAGTGATTTGATATCTATGTTCAAAATTTGTTTTTGTGCAATAGATTGAGAGAAATCTCAAACCTTAGTTTACATATGGAAAAGTAAAAGAACTTTAAAGAGAATGAAAATAATATGTGTGTGTATGTGTGTGTGTGAGAGAGAGAGAGAGAGAGTACCTTTTGGATTATTTGATTGAATTGTTTACATCTAAGAGTTTTCTTGATCATAGTAAGATTTATTTTTGGTAGGCTTAAGCTAAGGTTTGACTAAGGCCTATTAACTTAGTGCTTTCATCGTTGCAAATTCAATAAACTACCATGGCTAATAGCACAAGAAGTTTTATAACATTGCAAGAAGATATACAGAGAACTCATGTTCATCTTGATAAGTTGGAGGATAGAATATAGAGTTTAGAAGCAAGGAAAGTTAACATGTAAGCTTTAATGGCAAAAATGAATGACAATAACAAGAACTTGATGCAATCATATAAGAATAATGTGGGTAAGGAGAATTCATCATTTTCTAATACCAACTTAAAGGAGTCGCAAGTTTACACACATAATATTAAGTTGGAGTTACACAAGTTTGCTGATAAAGATGTTTCATCATGGTTATTCAAGATAACACACTTTTTTTTTTTAATTATTTTCAAGATGTACTTATTTAATAAAGATCCAAAATGGTATCTTTTACATTAGGGAAAATTTAAGTTGTTGAACATGGTTTTAGTGGTTGTTGAAAAATGATTTGTTAGCTACTAGGGAAAATTTCAAGAAGTAAGCAAAAATGAGATTTGGTCCCTCTGAATTTGAGGATTATGAAGGAAAATTGAAAAAATTAACATAAACAGGCAATGTGTTCGAATATCAATCAAAATTTGAATCCCTTCTTCACCATGTTTCTAGATTATCTGAAAATTTTTGAAAAATTTCTACGTATCTGGTCTTTGACCAATATTATGAGTAAAAGTCATTTTAGCTAAATCATAATCTTTACTAGAAGCTACAGGTTTATCAAAATAGCATGAATCAAAATTAAATGCCTTCTCATCACAACCTTCTCTTTCTAAACCTTCTTTTTTGTCAAATACACAAAGATCATTTCTAACCCTTTTCTGAAACTAACCCAATCTTCTATTGCGTCCACATCTAATTCTAATAAAGCTATAGTATCAACATTTGCTATAACTAAAAAGACACTGCCTATAAAAAAAAGATGTCTCCTCCTAAATTGGCCTTAAGGCATTGTTATAATTGCAATGAGAAGTTTTATAAGAGTCATGTATTTAAAGAAAATTTTTTACTCATAATAGAACCTAATGATTTTGAAGAGGGGAGTGAGGAGGAACTAATGTAAGAGTATGTAAGGAGGGCAAAATCAACATGAAGTATGAGATATAGTTGAAAGTGACTAAGTAGAAATTATTTATCATAGTTTGGCATAATAGCTAATAAAACATTCAAATTATAAGGAGCGGTACAATGTCATGGAGTATCTATTTTGGTAGACTTAAGTAGCATTTGTAACTTCATTCAATCTTATGTGGCAGTGTAATTACACTTGCCTATTATGGCTATTTCATAGTTTCCAGCAATGATTGGTAATGGTGACAATTTAATTTGTAAGGGTTATTGCCAACAAATTCCTTTAATGATACAAGGAGTGGAATTTCTAGTTAATTTTTCTATTTTGCCAATATAAGGAGCTGAACTTGTATTGGACATTCAATGGTTAAAAAGTCTAGGATCAATATTAATGGACTATTTAAAGCTAACCATGTGTTTTACTTTCAAGATAAGGTAGTAGAGTTGCAAGGTAATACTAAGATGGCTTTTAAAGAAATTGAAAGTACGAAACTTTAGAAACTTATTGTATATGACAATGTTGCTTATTTCATTGGTCTTTTAGCTCAAATGCCGGTTGTACCTATGAGTACTACCAAGAATAAAGACATTGAGTCTCTATTTGGGTAGATTCTTAGATATCCATCATCATTGACCCTAGATCATGATGGAGGAGGTGAAAAACAAGATTCTTAGATGTACTTGCAACCTAAAGAGTGAACAATGTTCTTCAAGCTGAATAATCTAGGTATGTGACACCTTGGTTGATGTCTTTGCCTGTAAGGCTAGAAAACAAGATTGATTAATTAGGCACCTGTCTATTGATAATGTATGTACTACTTATGTTTGGCTTAACTTAAGAGACAAAGGAGGTAAAACCCTAAGGTGCATCCTAATGATCATTATGAAACAATATTCTTAGTGAGCTATTACTGGAAATGATCTAAGAAGGCGAAGTGGCAATGACACTACTAAAAAAGTCCTATGAACCTACTGGTATCCTTTCGGTATGTGTTGCAGACACTTTCATTTTGTCTAATTTAATCTATCAATCCCCTTCAAGGAAGTTGTGTCACGCCCCGAAGCGGCAGAGTCGTAACAGCCCCCGCCGTGTAAACCATCCTAAGATAAAAGTTGGCCTTACAACCATTATCTTAAACCTGATCCACACAAGGCGTCCACGACTAACCTGCTTTGAAGTAGACAATTTGTAAATTAAACAAATCATTTACCTAAAAAAAAGTGAGGAAATATATATATATATTATAATTCAGTTACTGCAGTTAAAGTTTACAATATTCCTCTATAATATATCTCCTAGTTATTACATCATTCGGAAATGAAAAATAATTCTAAAGTAAAAACTTAGACCTTAAAATATGTGTTTATTCTTCAATGTTTTTCCTCACTCCTCAGGATCCAACAGTTGCTAGCTTCTGAGTAATTGGTTGCCGCTTCTTAGCCAGCACCTGTACGACGTCTATAGGGATGTGAGCAACCACAGCTCAGTAAGTAGGGACGGAGGACTTAAAACTACACCATACACACAACAAGGTTTTCAAGCACTTATTAGGTGCAATGCATGTGCAAGCAAATGCCATCGCATGACGTTGTCCGACCCATCGTGAGATTAGAGAAATTGCGCCCGCTCTAATCCGGGTTGAGGAGTTACCGTTAATGCAACAACTCACGACCAAACCCAGGCTTGTGTAATGGAGACCTTACTCCTCCCGCGACTACCTTCGAACCACTGTCTTCACCCCCACCGCGACCTCCTCTCCTGTCACTTAGTTCGACTGAGGATGAAGAATGGACCATTTTGCAATCCTGCGCTATCCCTTCCGAAGGGGTCGGTATTTGGCCGGAGAGTCCTAAATCCCCTAATGGGTTGCCATGCATGTTCGATTATGATTACTGGTCGTATATTTAATTAAGTTCAGTTTAGGATGATTAATCATTACATACAATTCATACAATATGTGCCAGAGCAACAAAGAAAATCATAGCATCACCCATAATCAAGCACATGCACACATTCAACTATCTAACAAGCACAACCAAGCATAATCTTAAGCCTCCAAAATACAGCATCGTATTAATCCCAACTTACCTTGACTCCTCGCTCGCTCACTCAAGGTCCGATTTGCTCAGGCCATCGCCGGTTATCCCTATAACACGAACGTGGTTTCAGCTTTTCATATAACTGTTATAGGTTCATTTTATCCTATAATGCTTACTGTTAGGTTTTGTTTAAGGTTTAATATGCCTAATTATCTAGGTATTAAGTCTTTTACAATTATTCTAGGTTTGGGGTTAGGTTCAGGTTTAGTTTTCACATCGATTTCTAAACCAGGTTTTTAGTTCGATTTTTAAGTAGCGTTTTATATTCCAACCCTAAAAATTAGTTTCAACCCATAATGTGAAATTAATCACATTATTTCCCGATAACCT
This sequence comes from Lumnitzera littorea, assembly GCA_024138015.1. Taxonomy (NCBI): domain Eukaryota; kingdom Viridiplantae; phylum Streptophyta; class Magnoliopsida; order Myrtales; family Combretaceae; genus Lumnitzera; species Lumnitzera littorea. Next base: position 100,452,276 of record JAMXBB010000008.1, read on the forward strand.
AAATACCATCATTACCCTTTGTCAGTGTTTATTTTACTCGGTACACTTAAATCCACATTAGTGTACCGAATTCACTCCTAATGTGATAAATTTTTACATTTTTCATATAATTCCATAAATTCAAGTTTCCTATCAGATTTATTGTGCATTTTTATTATTCTCAAAATATCAATTTTTATTATAATATTTTCTATTTATTATATTTTTAAAAATTACACATTATGCATTATTGCATATTATGCACATAATGCATTTCTAATATTTCTATTACCCTAATTACCATCTCTAAACACCAATTATTATTTTAAAATGTCTAAATCCATCCTAAATCAGATTTTACTCCAAATTTCCCTAATTTACAAAATTAACTATTTTTTCCTATTACTCATTTATTACATAATTAACCTAATAATTACATCTAACACCCTAAATGCTATAAGTATCATACTCCATCAGATCTTAACACCCTAAAACATCTACTTATTCACTAAGTTAGTAATTAATAATTTAATTACTTAATTAATCTTAAATTACCCATTTTATGCCTCATTTTAGGACCTAAAAATTATCTAAAAATTTCAAAAATTAATTTTTAAAAAAGGGCTTCATAGCACTGTTCTATATCATCTGAGTAATCTACACAAAAATTTTGAGCTTGAAACTACACTCCTAAGGTCATTTATTTCTAAACCGAAATGTGCTCGGTTTTGCACGATTTCTTAGGGGCCATATATTACGGGATATAATTTCATCAAAATAATATTTTTTCTACAAACTACATACAATAAAACCTCATAATAACAAGTTTCATAATTTTCTGGGCAAAATAACTAATTTTACAAAATTATACAAGAATCGGGCTGGAATTTGGACTCACCAGTTCAGGTGGCTCCGGCCACCGCGGGCCGCCGTGGCCAGCCGGCCTGGGCGCTGCCACCACCGTGTGGTGGTGGTGGCCGTCCACTTCCAGCTGCTTGTCTGGTAGGGGTTTCCTTTAAATGCCCTAACTGCATAGTTTTTCTTATTTTTCTTTATTTTCTGGATTTTCTCTCGAATTTTTTACTCTCCCTAATTTTCTCACTTTCCAAACTGTCCAAATGAGCTCTGTAAATTTTTTCCCTATTTATAGACATTTTCTGTAATTAAGATGCATTAATTTGACAAGACTTTGTCCAAATTCCTTGATTTTTGGCTTTTAAGTTGTTCAATTTTTATTGGCTAATTTTTATTTTGCAGCTTTGGACCTGCCATGACCTTATCTTGATTCATCTTATCATCTTCTGATTTTTTCTTATTTTTCCATAATTATTTTATATTTTTCTTTAATTATTTGCTTAGTTTTCGGCCAATTTTAGTAATTACGCGTATTTTTATCTACACGTAAATACATGTAAGGTATACGTGATCATTCCTAAATATTATTTTGGTCATTCTAAAATTTTTAGTATACATATAATCTATCTCTAATAATTTATTAGTTATTATATTACACTTTTTGCCTTTTCAGTAATTAGCAGTTATTATGCATAAAATTTGAAAATTTTATAATCTCCTATTTTACTATTTATTTTCTTAAATTTAAGTTTACGAGGTCATTTTTACTAATATTCTTCTCAATAGTTTATAATTTGGGTGTGATCGGATCCTTTAACCGATCGCCCTAAACCTTGGGTTCTAGGCTCAATCCTACGGTTACTTGACTTAACTTTGGGGCTTACAAGTTGTAAACCCTATAAATTTTGCTAATTAAGAGTAGAATTGAACTATAACACTGTAGATAACTTTAGGAGTTAATAAGGTTAAGTAAGATAAAAATTTTATTAAATTATGAATTTAAATATATTATAAGTAATAAAAACCTTATAATTTTAATCAAAGCTTAAATCACGTAGGAAAATTTTAAATCCTATGTACACAAAAGTACCCAAGATTGAATCCAAATTTAACAAAAATCCTAAAACTATAATTTTAAGCTTATAAAATGAATAATTATGCCCTAATAGTGAGAAAACCCTAATTTAATACAATTAACAATTTATATGTGTAATCACTTAAAATCGTCAATGAACGGTTAAGACAATTTCTAAATATTACAAATATAACGGTTAATAATTAAATTAATAAATATTATAAAAATTCAACATTATTTTATAATTAGTAAATTTATAATTTCTATGTTTAGGAGTTTCTAATTTTTCTTTTCATTCTTCCCTCTTTTCTTTTCCTTTTTCCTCCTCTATTTTTCTCTCTTCTCCACATATTTGCTTACTGCACTAGCAATAGCCCATGTGTTTTTTTTTTCTTTTCACTCATGTGATAATTATGTACACAAAACAAATGCATTAGATGAGGAACATGTCTTGTCAATTAATCACATTATCATATCTTGATTTTTTTTCTTCCTTCTTTCCTTTTCTTAATCACTACATTTTCTGACCATTTTCCCTTACTGTAGCATGTTTGGAAACAAAAACAAAAATTCACACAATTTTTCCAACACAAAAACTCAAACACTACAATTTCTTACTTCTACAAACCATCAAGCAAATTCCTCCTTTCTTATCCATATTTTTACTTCAAATAAATTAATCAAAACAAGAAGAAGAAGGATCTTTGGATTGCATATTCAAGACACGAAAAGAAATAATCAAGTAGTATTTTGAAGGTATTTTTTTTATTACTATACATATAATTTTGTTATGTATGCATATTTTGTAAAAATATATGTAAATATATATATGCATATATAGTATGTATATTAGGTATTCTTATTATATGTATATGTAAGATATGGGACTAAAAATATATATGTATGTACATATATCCTATTTACTAAATAATACATATGTATAGTAAATAGAGAAGTATATGTATGTACATGTTTATTTACTTATGTATATGAATGGTACTTAATAATATGTATATAAGAGTAAATGGTATGTACACATACATATAAGACTTAGTAAATTAAGATAATATACATATATACATAAAGTATGGTATAAGTAGCATAATTAAATATGTGTAAAAGTATAGGAAAATAAAAGTATAAAAGTGTATAATATAAGTATTGTATACATATAAGTATAGGTATAGGCCTAAATAATACATGTACAAATATGCTAAAATACTAAATCCTTAAATAAAGTAATATAATACATAAATATATATACATGCCATGAGCTTTAAGAAGAGGGAAATGAATAAATTTTCAAAATTCATAAAATTATAATAATAGATATATATATATGTATAAATATCATATATAGATATGCATACATAAAGTATATATAGTGTATTTAGGGTTATCTTACGAAACTACATAAGTATACATATACATAAGTAAATAAGTGAGGGAAACTAATTTCATAAGTGTATACATATACGTATAAAAATATGTATGTTGATAGTATAGTATATATAAGTATATGAGTATACTTAATAAGTATATATATAATATATGATAATATTAACTTATTAAGTAAAGTAACATAATATATATATATATATATATATATATGAATGTCGTAAGCTTGCAGGAAAAGAAATTAGATTAAATTACAAAATTTAATAAAATATAATAATAAATGTAAATATATAAATAGTAAGTAAAGCACAAAATAGGAAAAAAATGCAAAATTCATGAAAATGACATGTGGCACCTTCTCATGCTGCCACGTCATCACTTAATAAAATTTAATTAAATTCGTAATTAATAATAATAATAAAATAATTAATTAATTAGAAAATTATTAATCTAGCAAAATGTGAATTAAATAAGCATTTAACCTTAAATAGTGAAATAAGTAAATTATGGTAAAATAGACTTAAAAGTAAGAAAATTACAAAATATAAAATTTAAACATTTATTAAACCATAAATATGCAAAGAAAGGTTTAAAGTAATATTTCATAATTACTTAAGTTAAAATAACAAAATTTATAACTTTTTTATAGCATAATAAAAAAGACGGCTTACAACATCCAAAATGGACCTCGTTACGGGAAAGTACATCAAAAAATGATAAAAACGGATTATAAGTTCATAAAAATCAGACTTAAGCTGAAAACGTTATATGTGATTAAAAATTTATGATAAATTGAGAAAAATAATTAAAAAATTTAAGTTAAACTATATTTATATCATATTTAGTTTATAGTAGGAAATTAAGTAAATAATGATAAATATTTAGTTAATTGAAAAACTTAGTTTTTTAGAACACTTATAAGCTTTCTTATCTTTTAAGTATTCGATTATCGAATTTTGGAATTCTCAAAGGTTGAGAGAGTGAGCATTAATCCAAATAAGGAAGCTCTTTTGATCTGTTATCTACTTGCTATTTATCATCTATATGCTGCTTGTTAGTTGATACTGATTATTTATTGAATGATTGATTTCTCTGTGAGCTATTATCTGTATGATCACTTTCTTAAATTGATAAATATAATTATTCGACTAAATAACTAGTTATATTTGTTGTATATCTATGACTTAATTGGTATATTGATAGAAAGTATTAACTTTACAAATTTTCAAGAACAGTATTTTGGTAAATGTTTTTTTCAAATCTTAAATATATTTTGTATGATTTTAGGGAGGGCTTGTAGTGCCTGTAAATAATGATTTTAATGTTAAGACATAGCTAGCATAGTATCGTTGATTGATTGTAAGAGGAGTTGCATATTTGTGCTTGTGGGTTTTTAGATATTTGTTGATAGTGAGATGCACTTGCTTTGTGTGCTCGAGGGGTTTTTGATATGTTTGGTGGGCAAGCCTAGTTAAGATCCACCAATATTGATTGTTGTTTCTCAAACTATGATAATAGTCGAGTATCATTTGGTGTGACATTGCCCTTAGGCAGCCTAATGTGATTAAGGTAAGGTACTCCATGCGGGTAAGTGTAGAGGAAAAATCGATGTGTAAATGACATAAATCTACACTATCCGTAGTTTTGGACTCCTACGGATGTAATGCTTACATTCATTTCGTATGTTAATAGGTTACATGTGCACTAAGAATGTTTGATAACTTGCTTGAACAATGGTAGTGAAGAATGAACTCACTAAGCCATAGTTTGCTTATTCTCCTATAGTTTCTTTTCCAAGTTCCTTTAAATAGAGATCTAAAAAAATCATGAGAATAGACTATAAACTAGAAATAGGTTTGATAACGTTAGAATTGATTGAAATGTATATAGTTGGTATATAACCAATTGATGTAGAAAATATTTATATAAGATTATGTATAATATAGTATTTCTTGTAAATTATTAAGTTGTTTTATCTTATCTTAGCATTTGGTAAGAGATACCAATTCTCNTGAACATTCCTAAATATTATTTTGGTCATTCTAAAATTTTTAGTATACATATAATCTATCTCTAATAATTTATTAGTTATTATATTACACTTTTTGCCTTTTCAGTAATTAGCAGTTATTATGCATAAAATTTGAAAATTTTATAATCTCCTATTTTACTATTTATTTTCTTAAATTTAAGTTTACGAGGTCATTTTTACTAATATTCTTCTCAATAGTTTATAATTTGGGTGTGATCGGATCCTTTAACCGATCGCCCTAAACCTTGGGTTCTAGGCTCAATCCTACGGTTACTTGACTTAACTTTGGGGCTTACAAGTTGTAAACCCTATAAATTTTGCTAATTAAGAGTAGAATTGAACTATAACACTGTAGATAACTTTAGGAGTTAATAAGGTTAAGTAAGATAAAAATTTTATTAAATTATGAATTTAAATATATTATAAGTAATAAAAACCTTATAATTTTAATCAAAGCTTAAATCACGTAGGAAAATTTTAAATCCTATGTACACAAAAGTACCCAAGATTGAATCCAAATTTAACAAAAATCCTAAAACTATAATTTTAAGCTTATAAAATGAATAATTATGCCCTAATAGTGAGAAAACCCTAATTTAATACAATTAACAATTTATATGTGTAATCACTTAAAATCGTCAATGAACGGTTAAGACAATTTCTAAATATTACAAATATAACGGTTAATAATTAAATTAATAAATATTATAAAAATTCAACATTATTTTATAATTAGTAAATTTATAATTTCTATGTTTAGGAGTTTCTAATTTTTCTTTTCATTCTTCCCTCTTTTCTTTTCCTTTTTCCTCCTCTATTTTTCTCTCTTCTCCACATATTTGCTTACTGCACTAGCAATAGCCCATGTGTTTTTTTTTTCTTTTCACTCATGTGATAATTATGTACACAAAACAAATGCATTAGATGAGGAACATGTCTTGTCAATTAATCACATTATCATATCTTGATTTTTTTTCTTCCTTCTTTCCTTTTCTTAATCACTACATTTTCTGACCATTTTCCCTTACTGTAGCATGTTTGGAAACAAAAACAAAAATTCACACAATTTTTCCAACACAAAAACTCAAACACTACAATTTCTTACTTCTACAAACCATCAAGCAAATTCCTCCTTTCTTATCCATATTTTTACTTCAAATAAATTAATCAAAACAAGAAGAAGAAGGATCTTTGGATTGCATATTCAAGACACGAAAAGAAATAATCAAGTAGTATTTTGAAGGTATTTTTTTTATTACTATACATATAATTTTGTTATGTATGCATATTTTGTAAAAATATATGTAAATATATATATGCATATATAGTATGTATATTAGGTATTCTTATTATATGTATATGTAAGATATGGGACTAAAAATATATATGTATGTACATATATCCTATTTACTAAATAATACATATGTATAGTAAATAGAGAAGTATATGTATGTACATGTTTATTTACTTATGTATATGAATGGTACTTAATAATATGTATATAAGAGTAAATGGTATGTACACATACATATAAGACTTAGTAAATTAAGATAATATACATATATACATAAAGTATGGTATAAGTAGCATAATTAAATATGTGTAAAAGTATAGGAAAATAAAAGTATAAAAGTGTATAATATAAGTATTGTATACATATAAGTATAGGTATAGGCCTAAATAATACATGTACAAATATGCTAAAATACTAAATCCTTAAATAAAGTAATATAATACATAAATATATATACATGCCATGAGCTTTAAGAAGAGGGAAATGAATAAATTTTCAAAATTCATAAAATTATAATAATAGATATATATATATGTATAAATATCATATATAGATATGCATACATAAAGTATATATAGTGTATTTAGGGTTATCTTACGAAACTACATAAGTATACATATACATAAGTAAATAAGTGAGGGAAACTAATTTCATAAGTGTATACATATACGTATAAAAATATGTATGTTGATAGTATAGTATATATAAGTATATGAGTATACTTAATAAGTATATATATAATATATGATAATATTAACTTATTAAGTAAAGTAACATAATATATATATATATATATATATATATGAATGTCGTAAGCTTGCAGGAAAAGAAATTAGATTAAATTACAAAATTTAATAAAATATAATAATAAATGTAAATATATAAATAGTAAGTAAAGCACAAAATAGGAAAAAAATGCAAAATTCATGAAAATGACATGTGGCACCTTCTCATGCTGCCACGTCATCACTTAATAAAATTTAATTAAATTCGTAATTAATAATAATAATAAAATAATTAATTAATTAGAAAATTATTAATCTAGCAAAATGTGAATTAAATAAGCATTTAACCTTAAATAGTGAAATAAGTAAATTATGGTAAAATAGACTTAAAAGTAAGAAAATTACAAAATATAAAATTTAAACATTTATTAAACCATAAATATGCAAAGAAAGGTTTAAAGTAATATTTCATAATTACTTAAGTTAAAATAACAAAATTTATAACTTTTTTATAGCATAATAAAAAAGACGGCTTACAACATCCAAAATGGACCTCGTTACGGGAAAGTACATCAAAAAATGATAAAAACGGATTATAAGTTCATAAAAATCAGACTTAAGCTGAAAACGTTATATGTGATTAAAAATTTATGATAAATTGAGAAAAATAATTAAAAAATTTAAGTTAAACTATATTTATATCATATTTAGTTTATAGTAGGAAATTAAGTAAATAATGATAAATATTTAGTTAATTGAAAAACTTAGTTTTTTAGAACACTTATAAGCTTTCTTATCTTTTAAGTATTCGATTATCGAATTTTGGAATTCTCAAAGGTTGAGAGAGTGAGCATTAATCCAAATAAGGAAGCTCTTTTGATCTGTTATCTACTTGCTATTTATCATCTATATGCTGCTTGTTAGTTGATACTGATTATTTATTGAATGATTGATTTCTCTGTGAGCTATTATCTGTATGATCACTTTCTTAAATTGATAAATATAATTATTCGACTAAATAACTAGTTATATTTGTTGTATATCTATGACTTAATTGGTATATTGATAGAAAGTATTAACTTTACAAATTTTCAAGAACAGTATTTTGGTAAATGTTTTTTTCAAATCTTAAATATATTTTGTATGATTTTAGGGAGGGCTTGTAGTGCCTGTAAATAATGATTTTAATGTTAAGACATAGCTAGCATAGTATCGTTGATTGATTGTAAGAGGAGTTGCATATTTGTGCTTGTGGGTTTTTAGATATTTGTTGATAGTGAGATGCACTTGCTTTGTGTGCTCGAGGGGTTTTTGATATGTTTGGTGGGCAAGCCTAGTTAAGATCCACCAATATTGATTGTTGTTTCTCAAACTATGATAATAGTCGAGTATCATTTGGTGTGACATTGCCCTTAGGCAGCCTAATGTGATTAAGGTAAGGTACTCCATGCGGGTAAGTGTAGAGGAAAAATCGATGTGTAAATGACATAAATCTACACTATCCGTAGTTTTGGACTCCTACGGATGTAATGCTTACATTCATTTCGTATGTTAATAGGTTACATGTGCACTAAGAATGTTTGATAACTTGCTTGAACAATGGTAGTGAAGAATGAACTCACTAAGCCATAGTTTGCTTATTCTCCTATAGTTTCTTTTCCAAGTTCCTTTAAATAGAGATCTAAAAAAATCATGAGAATAGACTATAAACTAGAAATAGGTTTGATAACGTTAGAATTGATTGAAATGTATATAGTTGGTATATAACCAATTGATGTAGAAAATATTTATATAAGATTATGTATAATATAGTATTTCTTGTAAATTATTAAGTTGTTTTATCTTATCTTAGCATTTGGTAAGAGATACCAATTCTCTACAATTCTGGTGCCCTGTAGAATATCGGATATCCATAGTTACTTATATTTTATAGCAAATTATTTAATTAAAATTAAAAACCTTAGTGAATAATCATTTAAGTCTTGCAATCTCTTACGTACAAGGCAATTTTCATATCTTAGGTGCATACATAATATGAAAATTTTAGACAATCCTATTGTGCTCCTATAGGGTCATAATAGAAGTTATCTATTCCAAATCTTTTATATATTCTAAAACTCTTTTGTGATCTATTTGGATGTCTACTTAGCGTAATCACAAAGAGAGATTTAGGGTTATTAGAGCCGGAGATGACAATTCTTGATATCATTTAGATTGGATTGGAGGTGGCAGTAACCAATCTATGGCTATATTTTATAATGCGAGCACATGCACATACACATACACTCACATACATAGAGACTATAGTGTGATGAAGGCCATAAGTACCCCCATGTGGTTGATGGATTGAATTGAGAGATAAGTAACTTAATGCTTGATATTTATGTTGTACTAAATGTATATGTTTGGATTTTGTATGACATGTGCATGTATATATAGTGTTATGTACTAGGCTTAAACTCATTCTTTTTCTTTTACAACTATAAATCAGTCTGATGAGTTTGCTGATTATGAAGAATCGATCTATTATTAGGATGCATAGAGTGGTAAATGCTACTACTATTATGAGCATGATCCATAGTATTAGTCTTAACTTATCAGTTGAATTAGTAGCTTGTTGTTATGTGATTTATTCAAGAGATAGAGCTAGATTTTTTATATGACATCATTATTTATTACTGCTCTAAGGAGGCATACTTTTCTACTTTTAGTAAGCAATGATTTGATAGATTTAGTTAGTATAATGGTTAGACTTCATTTCATTCATTATTATTAATTGGGCTCACTTATGAGTCATTTGATTTATTTTGAATTTGAAGACTTGTTATTTCATTATTATTATTGGAGATTATAGAATTGAAATTAGAGTCTTAGCATGTCACCAGCTAGTAATGATACATGATTAGTGACTAGTTGTGGTGTCTTAAGTCTAAGTTATTACATTGATATCTATATGTGCTTGTGTTTATGTATGCGTATGTGTGTGTATATCTGTGTGTAAGCATCTATCTATTGATAGGTTATTTTTAGCATGAGTTTCCAAACTAAATCCAAATTATTTCGGGCTTAGGGTGAGCCATGGACAACTAGTACAACCTACTCTTATGAGCCCAACCACCTAGGTCAAACCCTTTCATAGAAGTAAGGCCAATGCACAAGAAAACTAACCAATGTCCCTTAGGTTAATGGCTCGAATTTCGGCTTAATTGGAAAAAGACCTCTATGTCCCTAAAGACTTGGGCCTTCAAGCCTAGATCAGCTTGACTTAGCCCATGGAACTCAAACTATGCCTCATAGGAACAATTGTCAAAAATGGTAACTACCAATTATCTAGCCGTAACCTACAAAATTTGGAGCATCTCATTAATGGGGAAATTTTCTTTTCAAACTTAGCTTGACCTGATTCATATAAATAGAGGGTGATGCTTGTAGGAAAGACACTTGAACTCTCGTATACATACTTTACCTATACTTTATATATTCACTCTCCCAATCACTATATTAACTTGAACATCATAATGGTCATGCCATACAATTTTCTAGCCACTCTTCCTATTTTCTCTATTTTGCAGGCCCATTAACCCTCTTACAAGGTACCAAAGCCCAAGATCTTCTACCGATGAAAGGTGAAGACAACCCTATGCATTTCATATTATATATATTAATATACTTAGGTAAAGTGGGTATTTATGCTCGTATACATCTCGGCCTACGGTGTATCTTTCTTCTTCTTGTTTTTAAAAAGTCCTCATTTCATGTTTTTTGTGCAGTGTATACATGGCATAGTGTAGTGAAGAGATAGATATGGTGTACTCATAAAACATAACTACTCTTACCATTTGTGATATTGGGTGCCCATACTAACCGGAAAAGAAAAGGTAGAAAATCAGGTCTTGCGACGCAAAAATCAGATCTTGATATTTGAATCATGGTTTTGTGATTGTGGATGCTCTAACAGTTTCAAATTTGAAGAGGAATTGTCGCACGGTTTTGAAAGAACATGCAAGCTCGTGATCGTGAGTATGTAGCTATGTGTACGTATTTGTTTCACAAGTTCAGTATTCACGCATGCAAAATTATTAACTTAAGCACACTGGGATTCTTTATTACCTGAGAGAGACAAATTAATGGTGGGGGTACTGGCAGCTTGTGCGCATGTAAGGGAAGGAGAGAATGTATAGACTGAGGCGTGGAAAGGAGATGACAAGTGAGGTATCGGTACCATTGATTTTATTTTTTCGTGTACTGGCTGTTGCTTTTTTGTTATCGACGTTGCCTTTTCCCATTCTGTGCCTGTGCAAAAATCTCATGATAGAAAATTTAAAAATTTTCTTTCTGATCAATCCCATAAAAATACTAATGATATTGTATAATTTCTTAAAAGAGATGACGACGAAGGTGGACTTTAAAATTGGGACCGAGTAAGTCTTCCCAGAGTAATCCTAGGAAATGGTTTTCGGTGGAGTTTTACTGAGGAACCGAATGGGCTGGACTTTTGGGCTGTTGACTGTTTTGTTCATGGGTAGGTATGCGTCATGGGCTTGAACTCTTATTTATTTATACATAATGCCTATAATTATAGGTTCATATAAATATTTTAATTAATTTGGTATGGAGTGAAATAGTAATTATTTAGTGTGTCCATAAGGTGGCAATCTTGAACTTTATTTATCAGGCTTTTAGGTGCTTATTCTCCACCAATATTATTTAATTAAATATTTTATAATTCGTTAAAGATTGAAAAATTTTTTTGTCTATCTAACATACCAGTTGATGTCTAGTTATTCTTATTTTACTATTGCAAAAATTTTTTGGATTTCACAAATATCCATAAATCATAAACTTAGTTTTCTTTTGCAAAACAACTACGTTTTCTATTTGAGCTATTTTGTCTCTAACGCAGCACTAACGCTCACTATTTATCATTAAATCTTCCATAGGAAAGTCTCTTTCCACATAAAGAAACCATAAAATTGAGGTAAAAGTAAAACATATCCGTAGACCTCAAGCCAAGTCCCATACACGTAAGAAGACTTGTAGGACAATTTGCTTTATAGTCATCAGAACGTTTAGGAAAATCATAAATTAATTACATTAACATGACTGAGCATATTAGTCTTAAGTTATATATATATATATATATTATTGAAGCATTTGGAGTCTTAAGTAACCTTTGAGAAAATATTTTGATTATTTTTACTTAATTAAAATTTTAAATAAAATTTTCATTATTAATAAATAATTTTATTCCATACATTTGACTATAAATATGAAATAATTTAAGAATTTTAAAAAAATATAACCCTCTCCCTATCTTTTTTTCTCTCCTCCTGTCTCACTCTCTCTCTCTTTCTCTCTTTTAATATTCACACTACTCTTTATTCCTCTCCTCACAACCATCATTTCTCTATCTTTCTCATCTATTATTATTTTTTATCAGTATTATAATATATAAAATTATATTACATAATTTTATTTATTTAATACACATATAATGTGGATACATCATTCGCTAGTATATATATATATATATACTTCTTACAAATTATTTATCTATACAAAATCCACAAAATTTATATTTCTAATTAATAAAAAACTTAAGATATAAATTATCTTATAACTTTTGCCTGTAAAGAATTGAATTTGGTTTATCTTATTAAAAAATTAATATTCATTGTGCTAAACAATAAGGGACCATGAGGGCATTGCTAATTAAATGAAAATTAGGACGCGTACAAAAATGCTGAAGGAAGATTAAATTTTGAGAATTCGACTATCCCGAATAACTTGTTCCCTCAATTTATAAAATCTGATTCTGTAATACTCGATCAAATTTATGAAAAGTACGAGATATCCTCATTGTTCTTGAATAATCCTGCTTGTCAAGGAAAATAGATTTACATGCTTCCAACTAAGAAATTCAACTAGCTTTATCACTTTCAGTTAAACCTTTCTCCAGGGGGAAAAAAATATATAATAATGAGATTTGAGTAATAAATGGCACGAGGGCCAAATAATTTCAGCTTTCCATGACAATTCTTGTATCAAATTATAATAATAATAATAATTAAGTAGTATTATTAATATATGTTTTGTATATATATATATATATATATATATATATATATTTGTAAAAGGGCTGCATTATATAAACATAGCAACTAAAGAAAATATGTTTACATAGCAGATATTGTCCAATGGAGCTGTGAGCTCCTAGAAAACGCTATGACTGGCCTAATTAGCATATATTTCCCGCCTGAATCTATTTTCACTTCCTTTTACATAACCATATTTACAAACATCATTCTTTTAATAAAGATAAATAAAATAAGGTGGAAAATCAAGATGCAAACTGCATTCCTCTATTCGTTGAATTTTCCCAACGAGTGCATCAGCTACTAAGTTTTGTTCTGTGGGAATTACTTCGATATGTCAACCATGCAGGTAAGATAACCTTTCCCTGCATGCATCGGTGACATTTTGCACATAAAACTTTCGGGTAGCACAATCAAATAATAGAATGGATGCTGCTTTAGAATTAGTGTTAATGACAATTTCTAGAAAAGATTTGTCTAAGCAAACAGATTAGCCCCAATAAATCACTCATAACTCTGTCAAAATAATGTCCAAGGATCCAACCTTTTGTAAAACCCAAAAATCGACCTACCAATATTTGAGTCCCTGATTGCACCACTAATTTCTGCTCGTTAGAGGGGATTAAAATAGAATCATCAGTATTTAGCATAATGCAAGCATTCTACATTGTACAAGGATTGTTTTTTTTTTTTTAGATGAGGCCGAAATTCATGTGCCTTTAGTCTAACAATGTGCATCAGATTTCTATTGGAGTCATCAAAGCAAAAAAATTTTCTGTCTCTAGCTGTCCAAATTTGCCATATCGTAATGCCTACGAGAAATTGAGAAAGTGGATGATAAGAAGCTAAATCCTTCTTATTTTACCTAAGGTATCAATTGTTGGAAGCACTTGATGCTATAATCTTCAAAGGAAAAGTTTAATTTTGGAGGAAAAATTGATAAACAAATTCAGCTCCAGTCAGAATGGTTTGCTGCTTCAACCAGTAAAGCATTGTGAATATCTGATATGTGAGGAATAAAGCGCACATTATCATCTAAAACCGCCTAACCAACTTGGTTTCAAGAGAGAACGATCAGCCCTATGTGTTGACTTAGCAGAGTGGAGATTTGGAATCTAATTTTATTTTCATATCATTCATTTGCTCCTTTGCAACAATCAAAAATAGTAAGTATCTAACAGGACACCCTCTTTCGACCAAAAATTTTGTAATCACATTACATAAAGTAGAACAAAGACTAATGAGATATGAGTTGCATCTCCCGCTTTTGGAATAAGACATAACTGTGTTTTGTTTAGTCAAGGGGGAATAACTAAGGATGAGAAAATAACTAAGGATGAGAAAATATTAAGAATGAGGTCCTCAACGGATTTGCCAACAAAGTTACAACATCTTGTGAAGAAAAAAGAATGCAAGTCATCTACAGCTTTCCATTGGACGAAGCTTAATAAAACTTCGTAGACTTCCATTTCTTGCAGAGGTCTGGCTAAAGAGAGCTTGACTTGATTAGACAAAATAAAGCATTGCTCTTCAGGTGTGGGATTTAAAAATGAGCAAATGCATTTGGATAAGGCAAACAAGTTTTAAAAATGAGAATTATCGTGATCTTTGAATCCTTTCTAGATCACAAGCCCAGCTGCTCATATAATCAAATAAACCCAGAATTTTGCTTTTTTGATCTCCCGGAGAATGTTAAAATTTTGTGTTTCTTACTCCTAGAATAATCTATTTTAACCTGGATTCATTCTCCAAAGGTATAACTTGATTAGTTACTAATTAATTTACCTAACACATCAATTCTAATGAAGGCTTTCTTCAATATTTACCCACCCCTTCTTTTCCCCATGGCATGAAATGATTGATTTGTGAATTGACTCAATTCTTACTACGATGTAAGAATATTAATACACAATGGAGCCTTGCTGCTAATTCAGCTAATAATTTTCACTAAATCGAATAAAAATACATTGGGACCAATTTCTTTATCCTAAAGTTTCAAAGTTTATTTTGAAATGGATGCCAAATTTAAAGGCCTCGGTATAGAACTTCTGTGCATTAATTCTTTTTTTGTTTTTCAATTATCAATAAAAAATAACAAAAATCTATAGAAAATTATTTTAAAAAATTCATTAAAAAACCAAAAGAGCACAATGGAAAGGAGAAAAGAATTTCCAGATATACCAAAGTGAGGAGTTGGTCTTCCACTACCTAAAGGAGGGGATGTTAGCACACCCTCAAAGGTTGTGGTGAACTACCTCTTAGCTTTAGGATAGATGGAAGATGGCTACAAATGAAGATGGGTTATAATATTGTAATAATATAGAAAAATGTTTTCAACCTAAGGGTATTTTAAATATTTCAAGATTTTGCTAAAATCCTACTCTCTTAAGCAACCTCCCTTATCTAAAATCCTAATCTTTACCAAATAAAGGTTAAACCCCACCCTCATTTGTAGAAACTTATGGAGCAACCCTTAAACCAAATCCAAAAA
Source organism: Lumnitzera littorea (assembly GCA_024138015.1). Classification (NCBI taxonomy): domain Eukaryota; kingdom Viridiplantae; phylum Streptophyta; class Magnoliopsida; order Myrtales; family Combretaceae; genus Lumnitzera; species Lumnitzera littorea. The sequence continues at coordinate 100,468,220 of JAMXBB010000008.1, forward strand.
GGAAACCCAAGTGGATATTAAGATAAGATTTAAAGATTTAACTTAAATAAATTTGTATTAAACTCCCTTGTATCCTACAATCCCTTGTTTCTAGTTAATTACAACTTGTTCCATATGGTTTTCAAGTGGAGATTCTTAGTTTTTAAACAAGAACAACTCATTCAAGTGTTTAAAGTAAGTTTCTTGGGGGATTGCTTAAGTTTCGCTTGTTTTCAGTTTAATGTCTTATTTTAGAGAAGTTATATTTAGGTCTTAATGAGGGTTGAATTTGAAACGAATGGGTATTTACAGTTGTTGGTGGTGTTTGATTCCATTTTAGGACTCCTCCAAGTGTTTGAGTTATTTTAAATAAGTTACACTTATTTCTACTCTTTTAATTTTGGATTTATAGAGGATTGTTAGGTTTAAGTAAGAAAAATCGAGGTGTATAGTTAGGTTTAGATGGAGTTTTGAGCTAGAAATTGTTAAAAAACTCGATTGCATTTGTATTTTTGGGAGTTTAGTAGGTAGCTTAATGCTAGGAATTTTTGGACTTATGCTCAAAAGGACTTATTTTGTAAATCTACAAAATAGGTTGCGAGCGTCTAGACCCCTTTGTTGCTAGCGTTCGAGAACTAACTTATTATTTAGAGTTTATTTGTAGCATTCGAACACCATTCTCTATAGCATTCAGACACCGTCCCCTACTCAAAGTCCTCTTAATTTCCAAGATTTTTTCAACCTTTAATCACTCAACTGGGTCCTTCTTAGCCTTTTTGCTATAAGAAGATTCAAACTTTATTCTAAGAATCGAAGGTTTAAAAGTGTTTTTAAGTTGTCTAACTAAAAAACTCAAAGGAGAGGTAGAATTAGGACGACCTTACTAAAGAGGTTAAAAGATGGATTTAAATGAGTATTATGAAGAAGAATCCATAGTTTTATAAGAGGGACTAAACTTGTAAGTAATTTGTAAACTGGTTGGATATGACCTTATAATTGAATTCATGGTAGGAACATAGAGGATCTAAGTTGAATCTATTATCTCTTTGGTCAGGTGCTTGGATTCTTTTGCTTTTGGATCTCTTTTCAAGTTGGTTATTGTAGTTAGTGATTTAAGTACATAATACATGCTTATTGCTTATGCATGTTGGGTCAAAAGAAAATAACTTGTCTAAATCAAATCTAGCTTTAAAAACCTTGTTTTCCTCATTGTGCTTTCTTAGCTCGTCCTTTACTACATGGGGCAATTGCTTATCATATGTGAGATTTTCTTAGTAGACTTATATATGGGATGATGCAGCTAGATCTAATGTTTCCTGGTTTTCAATTCTCGATTCTCGAATTATATTATGTTTTTATGCCAATTTTAGGGTTATAGTCCCTTACGATGAGATGATTACTTAATTTAACTTATGATTATTGGAGCATGTGTTATGGAAATGTTTTTTATTTTAGTACTTATGATTTTAGAGTCTTATCATGTTCCTAGTTAGTAGGGACATGTGGTGGGCTGTAAAGTTAAAAGGATTCCTGAGCTGTTACAACTACTCACTCACAAGATTATGTATTCACTTACCCTATATGGATTTGTGCCTAAAACTGAAAAGAAAAAAAAAAAAAAGAAAGAGAAATTGCTTTTAATATTAGTCTAGTCGTAATTAAATGCCTAACCTAAAGCAAATCCTATGAGTTTTAAGTGATTTGTTTCTTCTTTCAAAGTTTTGAGGGTGTAAAGGGCAAAATTCAAGCTTAGGCTTTAAGCTTATTAGTTAATTCGATTTGACTCTTTGGGCTAAAGTAATAAGGCCTATAAAGTTGAATCCAAATATCTGAGATGATCAAGAGAGTTTTAGCATTGTAGGCTTGGAGTGGGGTTTATTGGATTGATTTGCCCAATTGAACCTTTCTTGGTTTGGTTTACACTAAAATAATAATAAAGCTTTTTATTTAGGTCTAAACCCATGAAAATAGCCCACTTGAGATTCATTAATAAAATGGCTTCAATATTGAGCATTAATCGCTATCATGATTCGACAAATGAGATCAACTACCATTTCTTATAAATACCCCATTTACATCCTTATTTAGATAAGATAAAAACCCCCATTAATGCTATTAGTCTATCGAAACCTTGTCTCAAAAGATTAAATACTTAAATACTTCAAGAACTCTACCCACTTCTTCATTAATCTTAGAGTTTTATGCTATCGTGCTCTTCCATCTATCAACATAAGTGTTAGAGCCTTATTAAGATTGCTTACTCCTTCTCTCTTGATCTTCTTACACGAGTCACTTAAGTCATTTCTCTAATCGCGTATAGCACAACTTCTCATACGGCATGCATGTAACCCTTACATTTGTACCCATATCCCTACATTTTTTGTGACTCCATCGAAGAGAGAAGACTTGATACACACATCATGGTACTTTCAAGGCAAAGACAACTTAATCCTACTAATGCAATTAATTAAGAGCAAGATGTTGCTACTATAACCAATAACCAAAATCTACCTCAAGTTGGAGACACTAATCAAGGTGATAGTACATAAGAAAGTATCCGTGACAATATATAATTAACACATGAGTTGCGATAGACTAATCGAAACCTAGGTGAACTCAGGGTGAAGTTTACTTAATGCATGCTAGCTTTGGTTACCTTTGTTGCTATGCAACAAGGAGCAACTTCCTCAAATCCTTCTAATGTGGTGCAACAACAGACCCTACCTAACCTTCATGTTGCCAACATGCATGTCACTTTTAGAGTTGAGGAACAACTTCTTCCTATGAAACCTATAACTATGCAAGATTCATTACCTAAAGTTAAGAATTAGGGAGTTCAAATTGAAGGTTTGTCATCCTCACATACTATACCACATGCCACAGTTGTTGACTCTATGCAACCAACACTAATGAATCTCATGTCTACAAAATCTACACTTGTAAATCTCGTGCCTATGCATCTTACTCCTGCAATGTTACTAAGAGTGGAAGCATCCACTTAAGGAGATTCATTTGTGACCAAAGAAAATTTGGATATGTATTTGAAGGAGATACAAGTGAAGTCTACAACTAGGGTACCGAAATTGAAACTTTCATATCACCAATGCATTGCTATGAAGCCATACCTTAAAGACTATATGAGTCTAAAAATCATGTTGTTCAATGGAAACAAAGGGAGTGCCAAAGAACACTTGTTAAAGTTCATCAAAGCCATGGAAGTATATGATTTAGACAATGATTTGAAACTGAAAGAATTTTCTAAGTCACTTGCTGAGAAGGCATACACCTAGTATGTTAACCTTCCCCTAAGGTCAATCATTCATGAGAAAACATGTGCGAGATGTTTATCGAGAAGTTCTTCTCCACTAAAGAAAGAGTCATCCTTAATGATATGAGAAGAATCTGAAAAAAGCCTAAGGAAGATCTCATGGATTACATTAAGCTCTTTAGGGAGCGTTCCTTGGACATATAAGATATTTGTGATGAAAGAGGGTTAGTCAAGATTTGCTTTCAAAGAATGTTTATTGAGTACACAATGCATCTTGAGAATGTTTTCATTGGTTTCTTTTGCTATGTTGGTTGAAAACGTACGATTGACTAACAATTTAGTAGCATGACAAAGAGGTGAAAAAATAAGATTTAATAAGCATATACTATCAATGAACTTAGTTTAAGAGGAAGATTGAAGAGGACCAAAGAAATCTAGAAGTGAGAAGCTTATGAGTACTAAACCATCTTTGGCATACCCATGCTCAATAGGAAAAGTGCACACACTCTTTGACCAATGGCTACGTAATGGGAACATCAAACTCTCGAGAGTTGAGCACTTACTAACTAATGAAAAGAAGAGTTACCCTAAGTACTGTAGATTTCACATAAGTGTAAGCTATCCTATGAAAGACAGTTGGACTTTGAAGAAAATATTAAATGAGAGAGTTCAAAATGAAGAATTGATCATCAAAGATAATGATGTCTGGAATAACTCACAACAACCAATGTGGCATCAGAAATGTTATCACTCATGACCCCATAAAGACAAAAAGTATGGATGTGCAACTAGTTGAGGCATACAAAACTAAGAATGAAGGACTTGAGATTAAGATAAATGGAGATGACACTGCTGTTCTTGCTTTAATGAAGACCACCGATGTTAGAAATTTCTTTGATTTACTTGGCTTTAATGAGGATGCCAGGTTTGAGGTGGTAACTACACTCATGAAGATCCTGCAAGGTCAATACAAGAAACATCTCATAGAACATACTGTACAAGGAATCACTTTAGTAAATGAGATTGCAACTAACTTTACTAATACTAACATTCGTACAATGAATCCTAGCCACAATCACCCTCTTACAATCACCTTCTATATGTGGAAAGCATACTCAATGGTCATTTTATCAGGACGACATTCATTGATAATGGATCTTCACTTAATGTTATGCCTATGTTCACTTTTAAAGCTACAAAAATAGATATTCGAAACTTAGTGAAACAATCATTAACATTAAATAGCTTCTATGAGTCTACCATGAAGCCAATGGGGCATGTTGACGTAGACTTTGATATTGGACCTATTCATGGCTCTATGTAGTTCCATGTAGTCGATGCACCTGTATCTTACCATCTCCTTATAAAAAGGACATAGCTACATACCACAACATGATACCCTTAACATAGCATCAATGCATGAAAGGTCATTAGAATGAGTAAGACATCTTCATTCCTGCAACAAAAAAACTTGTTCATGCGTAATGAGTCTCACTTCAATGAAGCAATATTCTTTGATGTGCATGTAAATGAAGGGTAGACACCCTTAGTGGAACCACTTGAGGTAAATCTACCTACAGGGGAAAAGGCTCAAACTCAAGTATTCAAGAAGAAGAGGATGCATGGTTGTCATGGGGGCATGAAGAAACAAAAGCAAACTAATGATATTATGAAGGTAGAAGGCACATTATAAGCTAAGAAGTATAAGAACTCTTGACAATTGGCACATGCTCTTATCGTATCTATCTCAGTTGTCTTTTCATTTCATGTGTAAGCTTAGTGATACCCACTTTATGTCAATGAAAGAAGTTTCTTTCTCTATCACCATTTTCCATTGAGAATATGATAATTATTTGTATATCTTCATTTTATTACTATTATCGCTGCAAAGTAAGAGAGTAGTCTCCTTAATGCACGAAGTTAATTTTACAAAATAGTTTATGTCTGAATGGGGAAAACTAAACCCATTGATTGATCAAAAGAAAGTAATAATGAATATAATACATACACCATACGTCATTACTAGTTAGTAAGAGCCTAGTCTCCTAAGTGCACAATGATAAGCTTAGATCATATGTTACGAATTGGTAAGAGTACTAGCTCCTAGATGTACATTTCGCCATGATAATCATGTATAGCTTTAATGCTATCTAATCTCTATGTTTCTTGCTAGCAAATAGTGGAAATAATCTCATTGATGACCACTTTAACATATTGACATTTAAACCCAAGTAACATCTTAGTAAGCCATGCTACGCAATTAAGTATTGCGAAATACCTCCTTCACTAATAAGAAATAATTATTGATCTTAGGCAATTAGTGCCACTATCACTGCGTATGCACGACTAAACACTTCTTGAAAAGAATCTTTTATATATTATCATTAGCAAGCAAAATTCTTGGTTCAATGCATGAGATAACATGTAAGATCCCTTAGATTACTAGTAATATCCCTTAGATCACTAAATCTAAGTAGTCTCATAATTACATTTATTCTACATGTGACCTCCCTTAGATTATTGAGTATAAGTAGTCTTACAATTATATCTATTCGATAAGTGGCCCCTTAGATCAAAGAGTCTAAGTAATCTTGCAATTATGTCAATTCAGAAATTTAAAACTCAAGTTGCTCAACACTAATTTGGCTAGGTCGAGCCTTTGCTCCCTTAAACATGGTATCATTTTCAAAAGAAAAAAAAAAAAAGAAGAGATAATAAGACAATCTTAGTACTTTATGTTAGACAATAGTGTTGCTTAATTGAAGGATTGCTCCTAAGTGCGTAAAGTCTTTGAGATATGCTTTTCGCTACCTGTCAAGACATTGCAAGTCGTTAAGGGGATCAAAGTTGCCCCACTACGTCATTGTTTAGTATGCTACAACAAAAGTGGATCAATGAACTTCATTGCTATTAATTCTACATATTCAAGTATAACTCGTATTTACAAGGAAATATAAGAGTTAAAATTGAGTGATCAAGAAGATCATATGAAATGAGGCTTATGATACTGCTTACTAACGCAAGTTGTCAATTAAAGATATGCACATACAACCAAGATTTTATATAAGTGCTCTTATGAAAATAGTGCATTGCTGTAAGGCTAAATTAGTGTACCCCTTTAAGGTATCTTGACTTTTAAAGACTAGTGTACTATAATGCATCACCAAGTTCTCGATGGTATTATGAGGAAATGAGATGCATCAAGACTTGTTGAATTGCCCCTTCTCCATTTGTCAACAAATGGAGGAAAAAAATTATGAATGGATACAGTATATGAAGAGGTTATTCTTGCATGGTGATGATCACTACCTATTATGTTTGCATTATACAATACTCCTTGTGCATGATGTTTGATGTGCATATGTTTGTAAGGCTTGGTGTACATATGCTTGTGATGCTCGAAGCATGCGTATGCATGAGGCTCAATGCATACATGGCACTTAACAAATGAGTACTCTAGATATTCAATACGTTACACTAGTTTATAATGTATCCTTTGCCTAATATTAAGTACAACATTACTAGAGCTGTGCATTACACGGACTACTCACATATAATGTCATGTTGCCTCCTCCTATTGATTCTTGAAAGTGGTAACAATGCCTACGTGCAATTGTTACCACTTAGGGGAGAAGGAAGAAGTCATTACATGTGAAAACTAAAGAAAGTAAGCGAGTTAGTAAAGTGAAGTCCAAATGAGATAGAAATTGTATAACTATATAAGGAAGTTAAAAAAAAAAATGACAAAGGGAGTACAAAGAATGTAGCCTTATTAAGGACTCATGTTTAACTTAAAGATTTGGCTCATCCATGTTCATATTAGAGGACTCATGCTTAATTCACATGTTGAACTCAAGTATGATCATATATTTACCTAATGTGCACTCATGTTCAAGCCCCACACCATGAACAAAGCTCATGTCTAGGTCAAGCCTCATGTCATGTTCAACTCTCATGTTCACTCGTTATGTCAAGAAAGCTCATGATTCAACTACTTGTGTTCATCTCACATCACAAGTGCCATGCTTAGCTTATGATGTTAGGAGCTATATGATGCTCACACCCCACATCATGTTCAAGGGTTATGTGATGTTCATGCCTTACATGATGTTCAGAGTTCACATCATGTTCAATGCTTACATTGCTTTCAAATCTCACATCATGTTCAGATCTTGTGTCGTGTTTAGGCCTTACATTTTATCATGCTCAAGACTCATGACATATTCAAGATTTATTTTACAATCAAGGCTCATGTTACATTTGGAGATTATGTCAAGTTCAAGGCTCATGTTATGGTTAAGGCTCATGTTTAGGGCTCATCCTCGATTCTCATGTTAAATCATGTTCAAGGGTTGCAATTATAGCTCATGTTTGCTCATATTCAACTATAATATCCAAGACTTGAGTTTGTTCTCATATTCAATGCTTAAGTGCAATCCTTATGTTCACTCATGATCAAGACTCATGTGTTGAGGCTCATGTTTGACTTATAAGACAAGACTCATATTCAACTCATATGCTAAGAGTGTCATGTTCAATTTATATACACAACTCACACATGCTTATATCAAAGGTTTAAAAGTACTCATGTTAGAAGCCCACATGTACTCATACTAAAGGGATTATGCTAAATTGAAGTGTTCAACTCTTATGTATTCATGTGAAAGGCTTATAATTGGTTCATGTGTGCTTAATTTGTAGACTCACTTTCAACTCTCACATGCTTATGCTCAAGGTTTATGTTTAATTCATATGCTATGTCACTTAGAAGCTTCATGTCCATTTCACATAATTTAGCTCATAACTACTCATGTTAAAGGGGGTCATGTTCATTTCAAACTTTCAATTCACAAGTACTTATGTTAAAGAGGTTCGAAGCTCATTTCAATTCCTATGTTAGGTTCACATTCCAGGCTCATGATCAATTCACATGTTTAAGGCTTTCATTACGTCATGTTTAAGAATCCATTATGCCATGTTCAAAGACTTACATCATAATCGGAGATCACATCATGCTTAAGACTCACATTTTATTAATATGTGTAATTAACTTACGAGATTGCATTCAACTTTCATGTGTTGATATCTAAGGCTCATGTTTTATTTATGCATGCTTAACTTAAAGGCTCGCGTTCTACTCTCATATATTAACATCCGAGCCTCTTGTTTAGTTCATCTCATGTGTAAGGTTCACTCTCAACTCTCATGTGCTCATGTATATATGTCATTACGACTTAGGACTCATGTTCAATTCATACTACAAGTTACAATTGGTCTTATGGAGATTACAAAAGCAAGCCACACATGACCAAAGCATTATACATCTTCATCGTCACCCGTTGATAAAGATTGGTCCTCGATTTGCAAACAATCATGGTCCGTGTAGTAAAGATTCTACTCTTTTTAAACTATGTTGGTTTGCTAACTAATGCAAGGATGAGATCTAATCCTCAAGTTACGACCGTAGACTCTTGACCTTCAACTAGAAAATAGTCATAGTTGGGGTAGTAAAGAGTCTACTCTCTTTAAACTGTACCTATTTACTAACTGTTGTTAGTTCAAGATATGGTCCTCAAGTTACATTCACAAACTTTTTTACCTTCGATTGTAAGTAGCTACGGTTTAAGCAATAAAGAGATCCTCTTTAAACTAAGTCAATTTGCTAACTATGGTAAATTCCAGATAATGGCTACTCAAGATGTGATTACAAAGTCTCAAATATTGGAAATGCTACCTGCAAGAGATAGATAATGAAAAGATATCAATTTCACATTGAAAGAAGTAGGGGAAGAAGAAACAAGAATCTATAGTGCTAAGACACACATGGAGGTTAATATTGGTGTAAAAATGCACATGAAGACTAGTGTAAATATGAAAGTTACAAGAAAAAGAGATACAAATTACTAAGTCCTAAAATGCTACATCTAATTGCCATAGCCTAATCATTAAGATACTTTAAGTTGCAGATTGCCAAGTATAATTACCAATTGTATTAGAGAAACAAAGAAAAGAAAGAACAAAAGGGGGAAAAGGATGAAGAATGGAAAGGAAGGAAGCATTAATAGCACCAAGATGCATTGCACTCCATTTCTTATTCTCAATTTAGAAGAGTCCACCAACTAGAGTTAAATGTGTTATGTGAAAAATAGTAGACACAATTTAAACTTTGACCATTGATCGTCTCTAAATAAAGCTTTCAAGTTTTACAATTTGTAAACCTATATTTTATCCTTAACTTGGTTCAGCAAGTAAGTGTATTTATCGTTTTATAGCACGAATGAGTATAGGGTCATCTCCACTAGGAACGACTGCAAACATTAGTACTAATTAATCTTCCGATTATCTAGCAAACCAAATTTATCAAGTGATTACTTATTGATACTCTAAATTACTAACTAAACTATAATAATCCACAAATGAAAGCTACTAACATAATGATTACAAAAATAATTACTAATAGCACACTTAACAGATAGACTTACTTAACAGATAGACTTGCTTTACCAATTAGCATAATAACACCATTAATCTTATTTTAATGATTGTCATCTCTAGGGAATCACTAGTATGTAAGCTGCACATGCTAATATCCATTGGATATTATTCTAAGAGCTCTGTTGTCACCAATTAGCATAATATTATGCTCGTGATTGCTCCAAAACTCCTTGTTCTTATGTAATTCCATCTGCTCTTCACTTTGACTTAGATAAATATCATCTCCTTATTCTTGAATAATCTGAAATTAACATATTACACAATTAAGTACTAGGAACTTTAAAAATAAACACAATCATAGTCAATTTATGCATATATATGTCTTGAAAATATAGAATAATTTACTCTTATCAATCATGATATTTTAATTCATCAAGTTGATCAATATCTAAAGAGTGGTAGTGACATGAATAGGAAAAATGGCAACATCGATAACACAACATACTGGTACCAAATTTAAAAAAAAAAAAAAAGATAAGAGAAAAGAAAAGCAATTGAACCTAGTATGATAACATTATGACGAGTTTGTTATTAACCAACAAACAACAATTGTTCAACGGCCTCAATAATGTATGGAATGGATTTTCTCTTAATGAAAGCTCTAATTATGAATGGAAAAAGAGATTTGGTGAATCTAGAGATACTATTCTTCCATAAAAGAGTTGAAATCAAGACCAGCTACTTGTATACTCACCTATTAACACAGCATAGAGATAGAGTTTCGATTTCTTATATAAAACCTTAGCATAAATGGGGATGAGATTGGAGTTGGAAAATGTTTTAAAGGGCATTCAAAAACACGATGCTTCTCTTCATCTTAGTTTGATCAAACATTAGGATACAAATGTGCCCTATACCAACTCTTAAAGTTATTATTTTGATTGCTTTTGTAAAAGAAAGAAAAAAGAAAGCACATTATAATCATGCTAACAAATCAATATGAACAAGTAGTTTTTGACTAAGCTCCAGCTAAAAGAGCATAGCAACTTCATATTAAGGTTCAAAGCTCTACAATTCTAAGCTCCAGTCAAATAGAATTAAAGCAAACCTAGATTGAGAAGCAAGAGACAACTACGTAACACAATCCACAACAGCTATTCATGATAGGGTAGACCAACAACAAAGCTCCACATGCTAAGCTGCGTCAAATGACAAGTAACACAGTACAGGAGTATCCATTGGTCACCATATGAGAAGTAGTTGCAAATTTTCAACCAAATTTCCAATTAGTTGCATCCACTTTTCTAAGCTTCAAACAGTAAGAACATCGACTAGTGCTCTACTACTTGATAAAGAAAAACAAAGCTACAACTTCAACTCCATGTAGATCTAACCAAACTTACTCTTTGCTCGATGTCTAAGAAAACTTGCAAGAGGACAACCATGAATAGCTACTCCTATGGTTAAGCAGCATCTCTAACTTCTTACCAAGCACAGGTTACTATAAAAGTTTCTTGATACTTCACACTAAAATGCCAAAGCATAGAAGCATTCACCTTGCTTGAATTTTCATTAAGACACGGAGTATTGAGATGTAAGTTTATTTAAATCTCTCACACTTATTGCTTGTTTCTAGTTACAAGAGTAGGGGTATCAACTAAGGGAATAGTGAATGATGTAGGAATAGAAGAAAATAAATAAATAATAACCAAAAGCAACTGAGTAGATAACTGAAATGTAGATGTGTAGTGGCTAGTGTATCTTCTCCGAAGTAAATCAAGAAGAAGAAGGTAGGATTAATAGATGAAGTTGATTATAAAGTAGCTTAGCTTCTTGTGCATGAAGAGATTTACCAAAGAAGTTAGTAGATAAAGGTAATTGCTAGGGTTTGCTCATGGTAGAAAAAAGGGGGTGCTCCTTTCCAAAGCGAATGTCTCATTTTGATGAAATGGCAGGCTTAGGTGTTTCTTCTTAAGTAGGTCCTATACATTTAAGATGGGTGTCCTCACTTGTTGATTTCATTTCCTAATTGTGATATTGAGGCCTCCATCCTAATATTTAATGGCAAATGAATGGACCAAACATGGCCTTATGAAAATTGAGTAGTAGCACATATGCCAAAATATTGGCTCTTATGTTTTGAACCAATAGAGGAAAAAGAAAATTATACTTTAAGTAGATTGGAGAAATGACTCTAAAAGAAAAAAAAAAGAATTAGGCTCAACATGGAAAAAATGAAGGTTAGTTCTTGATAAGGATGTTTTCTTAAACTATTTTTGAAGGAATATTTTAAGTAGAGATTTGAAAGTTTGTTTAATAAGACTGCCATGCTTACCAGTCATAGCATAATAAATAAGATTTGGTTAACATAAAGTGTTAGAGTCTTATCAAGATTGCCTAATTTTCTTCCCTATACTTCTCTCTTAATTATTCTATATGATTCTTCAAGTCATTTCCTCAATCACATATAGCACGACTTCTTATGTGGTATGCACATGAACCTTATATCTGCACCCATACCCTTATAGAGGGTATTAGGTAGTCATCCACTACCGTGAGCAAGAGGCATAACTTACCTACAATGGTGGTTCACCACCTACCTTAATTTGCAATCATTTGTAGACTATCCATACTCTTAGGATAGTTGACCACAATCTTAAAGGGGTAATATAACTCCTATAGTACCCCCTAACTTTGGAATGACTTAAAATGTTCTTTTCTCTCCTTTTATCTGGTTTCTTAAAATTTTTTTTTTCATTTTTATCTTTTTATTTTATTTTTTACAATTTTGATTTTTCATTAATGAAGCAAATACTTACATTTTATTAATAATATTCATAAATATATTTAAACTATTTAATGCTTGTATAATGTGCAAATTTTACTTTAAAATAATTTTATATTAACATAAAAAAATATAATAGATTATCATAATAAACATATTAATAATCATGATGACTTATATATGATATACCTTTTCAACATGTAATTAAATGGGAAAAATGGTTAATTGTCAAAAAGTACGAGTTGAAAATAAATAAGTAGAAAAAACAAAAGTTATAAATGATCAAAAGGTAATATGAACTTACAATAAAAGTCTAATACAAAAACATATATTAATAGCCAAAAGGTTTCAAAAATGAAAGGATACTGATGTTAAAAAACAGTAAAATTACTTAAAAAATATCGCAAATAACATTCCAACAATGGTGTGAATACTATTACTTAATTACGTTTACATGCTCATTTTATATAACTATCAACGGTCTTTTTCATACTTATATGAAAATTATGCTTACCATATAACTATCAACTTGCTCATTTTATTCAATATTAAATTATGCAAATTTGCAACTTACCATATAAATGTTTTTAACCTACCTACAAGCACCTTTTTGCAAAAAGATCATGTATGTCAAATACATAATTAAAAGAAGTGAGTTTAACTAGCAAAAGAGTCTAAGTGATACAAGAAAAAATACACATAATCAAAAGGTATTACTAATGATGAAAGGTTAGTACTGAAAAAACCTATTAAAAAAGTAATACCAAAGAAGACCATAATACAAGAAACATTTCGAAAAATATGTATTATAAACAAATTTTGATGACAAAAACAATAAAGACACAAAATTATAAGCAATAGATCAGAGTCAATCTGGTGGATTACTGACCTAGATGTATGAGAGGGTAAGGGTTCAAGGGGTCAAATCGAGTTCGATTGAGAGTAAAACTAATGTCAATAAGAAACAAAAATATAAGTTATATTTTTGTTATAAAAGACAAATAAATATAAAATTATGCAATTAAATTCATAATTGGATTAGGTCCATCCATTAGTTGTAAAGTCATAGACACATACACTAAATTATTTATAGATTCCAATAATCAAAACTTAGATAAAATACAAATTAATTTAAAGAACAATATAAAAGTAGGAACCTCACATTACACATTCATATAAAACTCATTATTTAGTTTAAGTAATTATGTCTTTATAATTATTGTATGATTCAACTTTTGGAGTCTAATTAAAATATATACAAGTAAAGCTCATTTTTTAACAAGAAGTTCAATGAAAAGGTATATGTAAGATTGCACTGACATTTTTTTTTTTAAAGAGTAGATGTGTTTTACAACCAAACATATACTGTAACATGCATGTTAGTTTTTTTTTTTTTTTTTTCTTTCTGTCCCTCTTTCAATAAGTACATGAACGGAAGTAAAAAAATAATAATATTTTCTAAGTTTATTGATGCAAGCATGTTGACATGGAAGGGAAGAGAAAAAAAAAAAAGAAAAAGAAAAGAAAGGATCCATTCTTTCTCAAATTAGAAGAATATTATTTTGCTCGCACGTAGCGTACATGCACTAGGGGTCAGCCTGACGACAAATCATTTATGCTTTCTGGTTTGGTTAGACTACATAAGTGTACTATGCTTTTTGCCCGTTCATAGTAAACTAGAATCCTTACAATGTCTTACATTGGTTATTTGACGTAATCCTTGAGCTAGTTACTACTATAAAAGGAAGATATCGTTCATTGATTTACACTTAAAATGAGCCAGGCACACTTCGTTAGTGGGCTTACTACTAAGCTAACAAGTGGATGTAGGTCCAGACGAGTTCATTCAAGATTTTTCTGTTAGTTCATTTAAAAACGCATTGGGGATGTAAGAATTGATTCGGCTATCCAACCAGCAGTTAGCCGTAAGGATTGTCCGGTCTGCCCAAAGTCAAGGCAAATTCAATTATTAGTGAAGGATTGGCCTACATTTGATGTCATTTCTAGTTCAGGTTGAATCGGCTTGGTCAATTTGAATTTAATTACATTATAGATTACATTACGTCAATAGTTTAAGGCTACAAAATAACAATATAAAAAAAATGCAAAATAATTTCCATAAATGAGAACCACAAAATCAACTTGAGAAACACAATTCAATAAAAAATAAAATACTAACCATGACTTAAGTCATAAAATAATATACTTCCTTTTCAATTTAGTCCATAGCTATCTAAAATTAGTACAAAGGGATAGATGAAGTTGAGTTCCATGAATGTATAATTAATTTCCCTGATTGATAGGTTCAGATAATTGATAGTGCCTCGGAACAACATCAATTGAAATCCTCATTGATAGATATGCTTTAAAACCTTTTTATCTAACCCGAGGCATTGGATAGGATAAGAATATCTCCTTATTTATTCTAAGAATGGAGTTCTTGAGCTGAATAATTGAAATACAGATTCAGATGAGAAATTGAGAAGGATATATAAAATTAGAGGGTCAGAGCTATGCACTTATGTCTGCTTTGGTAGATGAAATAATCCTAATTGTTAGAACTACTAAAGAAAACGTTGAGACAATCGAGAAGTTCTCCAAATGGTCATGCCTAAAGGTTAATATGCAGAAATCTTCGATACGGTATCCGAGGAACACTTCAGTAAACTTAAAAAATAGTTAGAAGATCTTCTAAGATTTAGGAGAGCAAACTCTTTTCGAAACTATTTATGATTTCCAATAAATGATGGGAAAAAACCCTCAATCTCCCAATTTAACATGATTATTAAGAAGGCTAAAAAAAATTACATGGATAGATGGCAAAATATTTGAGCATAAAAGGACCGCTTATCTTAGCGAAAGCAATTCTAAAAGTCATGTCATCTTATTATATGCAAGTAATTAAGTTGTCAAGTAAAATTATAAGGAGGATTTTGCAGATAATTAGCCATTTTAATTGGAATGGTACCAAAGAAGGAAGACATACATTGGACTGGTTGGGAAACATTAACTAAGATGAAGGAGTAGGGAAGTTGAAACCTTACAAACTTGGAAACAAGGAACAAAGCATGGGCCATAAAACGTTTTTGGGAACATAAGAACAGGAAAGTACAATGGGTAGAATTGCTTAAGGTAAAACATAAATGCTTACAAAAGGAAGACGGAATTATAAATAGGGCATGGTATTCATTCGAGGCAAAGGAGTTAATGAAAGCTCAAACGGAATATGAGAGACATCGAATTACGATTGGAAATGGAAAAAACATGTTATTTTGATGGGATAAATAGGTGGGGAACTTAAGTATTAGACAATTAGTGGAAGGAACAATTCATGGGAAAGCCTTAATATTTACAGTCATTGATTGTTGGATGAATGAATATGAATGGGGTTTTGACAAAAAAGAAAAAAAAAAATAGGCTTTGGAATATCACCACTTATTAGAGAATTCATTGGGCATATAGTATTCATTCCATCAAGGAAAGATTGCATTAGGCTCCAAAGCACTTCAAGAATAAAACCTAGTTTGCAAAACATTCAAGAACTATCAAGGACAAAGGTGAAAAATTCTTAGCAATGAAATGGATTTGAAAGTCAAATTTCTCGCAAAAGATTAAGTTGTCTCTATCTAAAGAAACAATTTGCTAATGGCAAGTAATTTAAGGATAGGAATACAAGAAGATGCTTATTGTAAACACCCCATTTTTTTTTTTTTGTAATTTTTAGAGTTTCTTCTAGAATAAAAATGGGGTTTTAATTAAAAAAATATAAAAATAGGAAAATACAGAAAAATAAAAAAAAAATTTGAAAAGTAAAATATAAATAAATAAGAAAAGAAAAATAGAATTCTCAAGTCAACTTTAGATTCTTTAAGTCATCTAGAGAATGTTTATACACATATGCAATTTAACAATGTCAAGCTATATTTAAAAATATTAAGCTTTTTTCTAAAAATTTAATATCCAATCACAGTTGATGTTAAATATTTTTAAATGAAATTAATTTAAGTTACTCATGGCTTCCAAAGGTGCTTCAATTGGATTTAAATTAATTGATTTATGAGAAAAGCAATTTTTCAATTAACTGTATGATCAACAAATTGGAGCTCCTAAAATTGTTAAATTAGATTCAACGTGAAAATTATAAATAGTGTATTAGACTTAATCTTTGGGGAAGCAATTATTTAAACTTCAATTTTAGCTTGAATCGTATTTGGATTGTGAAATTGCTTTAGGCCAATTTATTACTTAAATAAATTTACTTAACACAAATGACTAAAAATAAGCTTAGTTTAGTGGTTAGGCATGTAGGCATAGCAAAGAGAATCAAAGGTCTGCAGTTTGATTCTTAGGTTGTAAAAACAATACATTTTATTCTTCACTTCCCTTACTGTGCTATGTATTGCAATCCAATTAGGCAGATAACACCATGCATTACCTTCTTAGACGAATTTCCAACAAAAAAGGAATGTTTCACATGCCCATGTCCCATTTTTTATCCTTTTTCTTGAGTTAATTTCATCGAATTAATGATGAAATTGCATTGTATACATGTGTAGATGAAGGTTTCTAACTAAATTGGTCACATGCGAGTCACGCAAGTATCACATTACATATAGCCACAAAGTAGTCATATGGAGATGACACTTGATGAGATGGTTGGAGAGAGAATAGCAGGGAAGAGGAACAGGCAATTCTAGAGTCTCGAATGCACAAGTGATAGATAAAGGAACCTAAGGGACCCAAGACGTTAACCTTACAGTTCTTGAGTAAACTAAGATCATTCTTTTGCCTGAACATTGTTTGATCTTAGAAAGTAGAGATTTTACAATGAAACACCATTTCTCTAATCTCTGGAATTGTGGCAAATAAAGAGGAATGACTAAGTATTTATAGACTCTTAGATTTGATGACATATGTTAGATCGTCTTGACGATTAACAAATGAGATGGAGTTTTACTCATTCCATAATTATCTAGAATGAGTTTGCAAGGGCCCAAGGCCAATGACCTTTCTCACGGTGCATGAGACTACCTAAGAAAGGTTGGAAGTGGATGGATCAGTCTAACGATCCCTATTACGATCCCACCAAGCAAAATCTCCCTAAATCATCCTAATATATGAACTAGACTCCTTACGCCCTATCACTCAGCTCAAGAAGTTAAATCTATATAAATAATGAGCTTAGCCTAATAATTAATATAGCAATTTTTAGCCATCTACATTTTGCCCCTTAACTAAGAGTCCCTTGGACACATTTAAGGGGGTTTTAGGCGCTTCTACAAGTTGTTTCTTCAACTATTATGTAGACATACTGAATGCTGACTTCGCTTACTTGATTACTTCCAATATCTATGGAATTGATGCTTCTTTTAGATCATCAACGAGTTGAGTATCATATGCTAGTATTCATTTTGTTGCCATGAAACACATATTTTCAATATGCTTTTGTATCACACTATTAACTTATTGCTTCCATGATATTTGCTAAATAATGTGTAGTGACTCCTCTTGGTATTTCTTCGTCATTTTGTGATCATTAGTAGAAAAATAAAGCTATCAAAGCATTTAAAAAATGCAAGAGTTAAGTTGCGTTACACAAAGACAGCATAGGGGCACAAGGGCAATGCCCCTGCAATACAGTATGTTTTTTTTTTTTTTAATTTTTATTAATCTGTACAAAGAGCAGCATGACATAGAGTCATAGTTCTTTATGCGTCTAGGTTAACAGATTGAAGGTGAAGTTATGTATTTTGTAGATTCATTCCCTTACTCATGCTCATTGTATCAAAATAAATCTCCTCAAATCTTCTTCTTCTTTTTTAAATACTATAAATAATATGGCTTTAAATCTCTTCTTTAAATATTGCCTATTCCAAAAACCTCACCTGTAATATTTTCTCTTTCCAAAAAAAAATTTGATCAACATCATATCTCATTTAAGGTACCAATGTATCTTTCAAATCTATTAACTTCCAATATTAAATCATCTCCATATCTTTTCATTACATGCTTGTAGTTACCATATATATTCACACACAACAATCACTAATTTTTTGTTTGTGTATTCTATACTCGCATTATTCAAACTCCAACCTTTGACTCATGAGTTCGAATGGAGTAATGCTTGTATTAAGATAGTGCTCCTTTAGAGGAAGCACCAAGTTACTTCAATACCCATCAAGACTTGAGAAATCGGAAGGCATACTTCTTTCCCTTTTTCTCAGACCTAAAATATAAGTGCCAACTCATAAATGCTCACGACTATAATACTCTTTCACTTTTCTCATAATCATCATAAACATGAATCATGGACATCTTGAGCTCAAACAATATTAAGACAAAGACAAGACTTGATAATCTAATATTTGACAACCAGGTTATGAACGCTTAATTGTTTCTTGTTTATTTTCTAAAAAAAAAGTCATGTACTTTCTTTGTTTATTTTCTTGTACCGTCGTTCTTGCCTTTAACCATTAATTACTCCACTACATATGCCTTCAACAAGTTGAAATCTACTAGCCATATTGGGAGAAAATGATCTTCTTCCATTATTTTAGATTGAGTCTCCTGAAATTGAAAAATCATCCCTATCCATAATGCCTTCTCACAAAAGAAATTGTAGTAATATTCAATATATCCTATCTTCAAAAAATAATATAAGGATCTCATGATATCATCTCATATTTCCTTCTTCTTCTTTTTAATTGAAATTCCTTCAAAGATAGCTACTTTTCATATTTTATCCTTAACTTATATTGTGTATATCTTATGTTATGCTTGCAAGCTTATAGTCTCCTAATTTCATATTTCCTTGTCTTTTGTTCTAACTCTTCATGTGTATACATTGACACTTTTGATTTGAAATTCTCTACCTCATGCAATTGAATTGATCTTCTTTTTCCCTCTCTATCTCTTTTTTTTTTTTTTTATGTTTTGTCTCATAATCAACACTACTTCCAATAATATTTTCGATAGATGGGAAAGGATTCCAAGAATAACCAAACTTAGAATAGGGAACTAGTTAAGCAAAAAGATTTATTAGTGCATTCGGATAAACATCCACCACCAATCCCGTGCCTTAAGGAAAATTGGCTAGATGAGACCATCCTTGAAGACACATTTTGGGACAAGATGAAATGTCACAAATTGCTCTAAACATCTCTTGTTGATGGTAAACTTCGCTTTATTAAGAAGGAGTCTTGTGCCAATTCCAAGGACCTCATTAGTAGGGATTATATGTTGCGGTTTAGGAATGAGAGGAAAGAGTTGTCTCTTTCCAATACTCGATTTTCTTTTCTTAGGCAACCACCATTGGGATGGAGGTCTTGGGTAGATTATATTACCACAAGACTAAACTACATTGCCTTCTTGAAGAAAGATAAGGTGCTTCAAGCTATCATTACTTCCACTCAACTATGGTTCCCATAAATGAGTGGGACGGAAGTGTGGTGAGCTATTGTTTCTCAATGGAGTACTTAAACTCTCACATCTATTACTTCATGGGGAGAGATCACACCGACTCTAGAAGATGTGGTTATACTTTTGGACTTACATTGTATCAGCAGAACCAATATCGCAACCTCTTCAATTTCTCATAAAGAGCATAACTTTGCAATATCTTTACAAGAAGCTTTAAAAGTTACCCACGATAGAAAGAAGAAGCCATGCTTCGCTACTTAACTTGCATACTTTTTTGAAGAGCATAGGAAAGATAGGCCTCAAATATCGAGCCTAGGTCATGGTTAAGAGTAAGTGTTTTCTTTCGTGGGTATGAACTTATTCTTGCAGGTATGAACTTATAGCTTTCATAGCATATTAGCTTTCCTTATTTATGTTTCCTAAATGTCCTGAAGAAGGCGTAAGCCATGACTCTTCTCTTTAGCCATACGCATTGCCTAGGGTGAGTGCTTCGTACTGGTTCCTTTCTACCTAGGTTCATTATATTGACGTTTGAACTTATATCATAAGGTTTCTACACGCTTAAAGGTTATTATGTGAACATATCCTACATAGACTTATGGTTCCTTCAGTTTTTCTTTTATGAGCAATATCGAAACCATTTTATTGTTCTTACTGTTAATGATGAAACAAGTACTACTCTTCCTAGAGCATGGGCTTAGGTTAAGGGAAACATTAAACAGCCATAGTTGTAACTCATTGACATAGAGGAGTAGTTTACATTTCATCCTTATGTGAAATAGATAGCTAGATATGATGATAGTAGTGGATTCTATCCTCTTAGCTTAAAGGATGAGGTGACCTTTGTGGGAAGACATAAGAGTCTCCGTAGTTCTAAAGCAAGGTTCCTTCTATGGTATATCCCTAAGGGTATGCTGTCCCTTCTTGACGGCAAAGACTTCTCTAAGTGCTTTCTAGAGAACTGAGTTATGACATACCTTCCTCATAGAGTTGCACACTAGTTTGGCTTTGACCAGGGAGTTCCTCACCTCATCACCATTACTGAGAATTTCAATTCACGTTGTCAATCGCTCTCGCTAAGTGATTTTAGGAAAATTTACCTAGGGGTACGATGGCTATTTTTTCCTTCTTTGAGTCATTACGGAGTTGCCTCTAGAAGCTGGTTGACTCACTGGTCAAATTGCTTAAATGTCTTTCGGTCCTATGCTTTTGCTTTAATAAGTGATGTACTTCCAACTTCTAGTGTATATTACTGTTAATTCTACCTCAAGTTGCCAAGGCTTATGCCTAGGTTAGATGGAGATGTTCACGAAGTTATTGAACAAGCATCTCAACAGTTAGAGCCTTGTAATATTGTAGGAGTAATAAGGTCACCTTCAAAATCAAAGGATAAACATGTGCTACTTGAATTAGAAAATCCCAAAGAAACCAAACATGCGTTTATCGAAAAGGTAACATTCTTGCTTATATCTTGTTGCTATTATGTGCGGATTTTTTTTCCTTAAGCTATTGTTTTTCCTCATATAACTTTCTTTCTTTGACCGTTACAAGTTGAGACTAACTCTCTTCCATCAGTTGGTGGGAGGAAGGGTGTTGTTATTTCAAACCCTAAACTTCATTTGAGCCATCTTACTACTCTAATAATGGTTTTGGATGAGGAAGATGGTGGATAGGACATGGTAGATTATAGGGAATCACCAACCCAATTTGAAGGTAGTGAGGATGGTGATAACCATATTGAGAAGTTCAACGACTCCTTAAAGGCTGGTGAAGTAATTCCCGATACTAAGGTATCAATTGTAGAGGCAAGGGGAACTGGTGATAGTTATGTTGATGCATTACTTCATGCAGGACTTTATGGAGACAAGTTGTATTCAGCACCTACTAATATCCATCCTCCCCCAATTGATGGCATGTCTCCTGAAGACATGGTAGGAGCTTTCAATGTTACTATAATGTAGGAGACTGTGTTCTTCCGAAGGTTTACTATACCTCCTCATTTGTTAGAATCTTTAGAGAGATTTGATGCGATAGATAGAAACTTTTGGATTAAGTCCCTTATGATGGAGACAGAATTAGCCAATACTATGGTGAAGATGCTAGGAGAAATCACACTATTGCTAGATAAGCCTTGGAATTCTTTATCAAATGTTTAGCTGACACAACTAGTTAAGTCTATAGAGGGAGCTCATCTTTTAAAGTTCAGGGTTGATAGCTTAGACCCTATTACTGACAAGGCTCGGCGAATATTGAGTTACTATATTGCTATAAGACAGCAAGATGAACTAAAAATGAAATTACAAAAGATACAAGAGGCAGTTGAAGCTACAGATCTTGAAGCAAAGGTAGTGCTAGGAGATATGGACTTAGAGTCTAAAGTAGCCTTAGATCAGAAGCATTAGCTTAGTAGAGTACTTTTTATTTTGTTTATGGTTCTTCTTATTTCAATGTTTTTTTTTAACTATTTTTAGTGCTTTATAGCAAGACATCCTGAATCAATAAACTTATATTGCCTTTTCATTCATTTTTATTTGTACATTTCGATTTGTTTAAGCACCAAAATTTGTAGAAATCATCATGCACTTAGAGGCATAGCCTTCACTTAGTAGCATCAATGTAAACAGTATTTGTGATGGGTGGTCATAACTTGCATGATTATAGTTTCACATATTGGAGCGAAACTCTCACTTGCTAGCAATGATTAGTAAAACATTTCTAAGATCAATTACACTTTATTAGCCTTAATGATTAAGAGGGTATTTCCCAATCCTTAATCACTTATAATTTCTATTTCATAAGAGATTATTCTCTAGTTTAATAATGATAGGTTATCGTCAAGCGCTTGGGAGCATTGATCTTACTAGTCAACAATTAGTTATCATTGTATACTTTAAGAGGCAATGCTCCTACAAGTTGCAACAACAACTAGAATTATACATTATTTAATTTCTATAAATTTGTCTTGTGCGCTAAGGAGATAGATCTTTAACTTTGCAGCAACAACAACAGAAAACTGAGATAATTAATTATTGTGTGCGAAGGAGATAAATCTCTAATTTTGTGGAAATAATAAACAAGATAAAAAGAGAAACATATATAGAATAGTGCAAAGCTGACATTGCATTCATAAGGATTGTAAGTGCACTATTACAATTACATGTAAAATTTCTTAACATACTAAAAATTGATAGGAGGAGTTATGGGATTTGTTTTTGGATTAAGGAGCATACAATAGCCACTATCATAGACTTCATGTATAATGAATGGTCCTTTACACTTGGGTGTAAGCTTTAGCATTGGAATACCTCGCCACATATGATTTGTTACACGAAGTACCACATCGCCTTGTTGAAAAGATCATTTTTTAACTAAGCAATCATAAGCTACGTTAAGTCTCTACTGATAGTTAGCAAGATTACACTTAGTAGTTTCTCATCTTTCCTCTAAAGCCTCAAGGTTTAACATGCGTAGAGTGTCTGGCTCTAGGTTAGCATTGATGGCCAATCGTGTAGATGGAAATAATAACTCTTAGGTATCATTACTTCATATCCATATACTAAGGAGTAGGGTATGACTTGCATAAGACCTCGCTTGGATGTCCTAAAAGCCTATAGCGCTAATGGTAATTTGCCATGCCATTCTTTGTAGTTTTCATGAACAACCCTACTAAGCACCTTCAAGAGACTCTTGTTTGTTACTTCCGCTTGGCCATTTCCCTTAGGATAATAAGGTATGGACTTCACATGATCAATGCCATATGAGGTTAGCAATTGTCATATGTATGAGTTGATGAATGGAGTGCCATTATCAAATAAGATACGCTTTGGGATTCTAAAGTGGCAAATGATATGCTCTTTTATAAAGCTTGGTACCATTAGGCCTATTGCCTTCTTCAATAGGATTGCTTCTACACATTTGGTGAAGCACTTCATACCTATAAGGATCTAGATTCACCCCTTAGATGGTTGGTGTATAGGACCAATCAAATCAAATGCCCAAGCATGAAAATGGCTAAAGAGTAGTCAGGTTATGCAATGCAACAATAGGGGCGTTAATTGCATCACTAAGTTGTTAGCATGTGATACACTTCCTAGCAAAGTTGAACACGTCGTTTTCCATAATTGGCCAGTAGTATCCCATATCGAGTAGATGATGATATAACTTCCTTCTCCCTTGGTGCTCTCTACATTCCCTTAAATGTGCTTTGAATAAGATAGTCTTTGTTTCATGTGGAGTTATACACTTAAGTGGCTTTCTGATCCACTTAAACTATATATAAAATTAAATTGTGAATACTCCAACAAGTATACTAGGTCAAAATCAAGTAATACAAAGTGAGTAAGGTTGTCGATCCCTCGAAGACTATGAAATTACTAATCATATGCTAGTTCTTATTAATATTTAGGCAATCAAAATTAAATTATGAATTAACTATTCTAATGATTACCTTAAAATTGTCGAAAAGAAAATTACGATAAAATATCTAAAACTAAGCAATTAATTGAGAATGTGGGAAAAACAGAATCTACCCTAGTTATGCAAATCAAATTATCATCATGTTATATAGATTAATAACTATACAGTCATTTAAGTGAAATTATCATGCCTTAAAATTAAGGATTTAAACCTCTAATTAATTAGTCAGCTTTCGCATCTCCAATTAACAATAAACTCTAAATTACAATCATATATCTCCCAATGCTATGATTGACTAATGTTCTAAATCAATTATCCCTAATGTCTTAGCGAATAATTAACTTAAAATATTACATTAATCTTTGGATAATTTCTAATTAATCTAATTAACATCACTCCTACATTAGTTAATTAGTTTAATTGAGAATTTCTAACAAATCCTATATCAACTACTGTATCAATAGTGTTTCTAACAATTATGATCAATTAAAGAATTATAATCAAAATTATAGAAATTGCAATCACGAATCATCCATATAACTATTAACCCTATAATGCGAATACAATTATCATCTCAACTACCTAGGGTTTCATCAATTCCCATAAATAAAACTTAACCAGCCATGGAAATTAAAATTAAAGCATATATAATAATTGAATTTGCAAAGAAGTTCATAATTAGTAGTGAGAATAAATCATAGAATTGCATAAACATAAATAGAATAGAGATTACCAATTCTGTAATTATAATGAGTAAACTTTAATTACACTCTAAAGTTGATCTCTACAGCAAAAGCGAAGTCTTCTCAACGATCTAAGAAATTCTAAAGAAAACTCTTCAAAACTATCTACGAATTACTTCTAAGACTCTCTAACTCTAAAGGAGATGAAAAAAGTCTCTAAACTATCAAACACATGTCTATTAATAGAGAAAACTAAGGTTGCCTTTCGAATGGTTCTTTCTTCATGAAGGCTGACAACGAAGGCTAACAGTGTAGTGCTTAAAGCCAGCAACGTAGAACTCCAAAGCCGCCAGTGTAAAGTGTAAGCCTGCCTAAGGCTGGTTACCTTCAATTCCAAAGTGCTATGGTTCGATTTGGGCTTTGTTTGTTTATGTAAAACTCCTTAAATTGATCGCATTTCCACTTTGCATCCCTAAGACCTAAAATGTCTAAATGAAAATACTTAAGTACCATTTCTTAATGCTATCTATAAAATCAATAATAATTCTATCTAATTTACACATTGAAATATGATTAAATATGCCTTTATCAACTCCCCCATACTTGAACTTTTGCTTATCCTCAAGCAAAATAAACAAAACTAAAGAAATCTATAATTGAAAATATAAATTTTCCAATTGCAAAACAAAACATCTGATATTTCATACTTCCAGACTCACTAATTTATAATGCCCACCATTCGAACCAGATCGAAATATGTGATCAAAGTATGATAATTGAAATTAATCAGCCACTCTAAAGAAAAAAAATTTTTAATCTAAGCATTTAACCTAAGATTTCTATTTCAAAAGTAGATACTCAGTCCTAAAAGGAAAAATACCCATTTAAACTTTACAGTTATTAGCAAGCATATTATCCCTCTAATTATCTCAACAAATAAGTTAACAAGGTACTGAAATCATATGATATCTATTCTATCCCTAGGTTTCCTTCCTTTTTATTATAAGCCTTAATTCATTTCTTAAATTGCATTCAAAGTTTCCTTGTTTCATTCCCATTTTTTCCTCTCTCTCTTTCTTTTTTTCTTTTTCTTTTTAGTTCATATACTGAATTTTGCCTTTCCGCCCTTCTCGTTATAGTGAGTGCATTGAGTTGGCACATCCAAGGCTTATCACCCTAATGACCAGGTTTTAAAGGGACCCCTACAGACTCTTCCTCACTCTAACATTCAAGTTAGAATTCTCTTAGCTCAATTACTTAAGTTATTGGAATAGAGGCTCTAATTTCATAACTTTTTATTTTTTGAATGCTCACTAAAATTTTTCAAAATTCTTTTATAGGAATCAAATTTCATAACTCTTTCATTAAGTGTTAAAGTGCCATTAGAATAACTAAAAAGAAAATATACTAACTAACCTTGCATAGAAGTGAACCTGTTTACTTTTTACTTAAGGACTCGATTGACTCTTATACTTCAAATTCTAAGGATAAAAACTAGGTAAATTGGGTTCCTAAAAATTTGACTAATTAATTTTAACTAAATACAAAAATCACAATAATGGTGAGTAGGGCACCATAGTTAGTCAATTATTCAAGCTAATTATAATAAGATGCTATCAACAATTTTTTTTCTTTATATAATCTCTAGATTCTAAACAAGAAAATTCAAAATTTTGGAAAAAATTTCCAAATACTTAAGAATAAATAAAGTTCAAGCTGATAAGGAAGTATAATCAGATGTCAAATGTCATGATATTCAATTCAATTCATTTCTTATATTTCCTTCCCCCCACTTTAGAATAGATAGTGTCCACATTGTCTCTAATTTAGTGTACAATAGGAAATAAAATAAAATAAAAATTTGCAATAATACAAACTGAAAAATTGGTACTTCTCGAGATTCAAATTTTCAACAATAAGGAAAATTCCAATCATGATATCATTAAGAAGAGCTTCTAATTCAGATTAGAACTGTTTCTACAAACATAAAGAAACATGAAAAAGCAAATATAGGATAAAACTAGTCCTTTTTTTTGTAATTAATAGAAATAAAAATAAAAATAAAAGTGAAAAATTACTTTTGTTAGACATGGGTCACCTCTTATGAAGCACTTAGTTTATAGTCATTAACCTGACTTTTTCGATCCTTACAATGGGTTCATGCCCACTACTGTAGTGGTGTCACTATCCATGTTCTCCTCTTTAAAATAGTGTTTGAGAAGATAACCATTTATCTTGAACGTACAATTGTCTCATGCCTTTAACTTAACTATACCATAAGGAAAAACATTAGCTATTTCAAATGGCCCAAACCATGGAAATTTTAACTAACTTAGGAATAACTTTAGTCAAGAGCTGTATAATAAAACTTTTTGACCAAGCATAAACTCCTGCTGTTGGATATTCCTACCATGTCATTACTTAGTTCTCCCCTTATAGGTCCTAGCGTTTTCATAAGCTTCTTCTCTAATCTTATCTAGTTAGTTCAATTAGAGCAGCCTCTTTTCGCCTATAGCTTGTAAATCAAAATTAAGATATTTTATAGCCTAATAGGCCTTGTGCTCAAGCTCTACAAGTAAGTGACATGATCTACCAAAAACAATTTTTTATGAGGACATTCATGTAGGGGTTTTAAAAGTTATCCTATAAACCTACAATGCATCATCAAGTTTTAAAGGCCAATCTTTCTTAAATGCATTGATTGTCTTCTCTAGGATACACTTTATTTCCCTATTAAACACCTTAACTTGTCCACATGTTTATGGATGATACAGGGTAGTAATTTTATGAGTAACTCCATATCTTATTAATAATTTTTTAAACTACCAATTGCAAAATGCAATCCCGTGTCATTTGTAATAGCTTTAGGTATCCCAAACCTGAAAAATATGTTCTTTTTCAAAAATTTAATTACAACCCTAGCGTCATTAGTTTGTACAGCAACTACTTTTACCCATTTCGATATATAAACTATAGCTAGAAGTATATATTTGTCTGAAAAAGATAAGGGAAAAGGACCCATGAAGTCTATTCCCCATACATCATAAAGCTCAATTACCATAATGCTATTTTGTGGTAATTCATGTCTCCTAGAAATATTTCCGGTCCTTTGGTATTAAGCATAAGACATAACATAATTCCTATAATGACTAAACAAACTAGGCCAATAAAATCCATAAGATAAAATTTTAGTTACAGCTCTTTCCACACTAAAGTGGCCTCTTGCTTCTTTAAAATGACAATACTGAATTATGCTAAGCTATTCAGTTTTAGGCACACAACATCTAATTACTTAGTCAGCACAACATTTAAATAGATACAATTCATCCTAGAACTAAAATTTCATATCATGCAAAAACTTTTTTTTCTTTTGAAATGAGAAATCGTATGGCATGATTTTCTTAACTAGGTAATTGACTATATCAGTATATTAAGGTAATCTTGGATCACTATTGCATATAACTATTCATCAGGGAACTTTTCATTAATGGGTTGGCTCTAAACAACCCGATTCTAGACAAAAGAAATGATCAGCAATCATATTTTCAGTTCCCTTTTTATCTTTGATTTCAAGGTCAAATTCTTACTGTAGTAAGACTCAATGAATTAACTTAGGTTTAGCATCAACATTAGCAAACAAATATTTTAGAGCAACATGATCAGTATATATAATGATCTTAGAACCTATTAGATAAGGCCTAAACTTATCACATACAAATGTAACCACTAAAAGCTCTTTTTCTATTATGGCATAGTTTCTCTAGGCCTCATTCAAGGTTTTACTAACATAGTATATAACATGAAATAACTTACCTCTCCTTTGCCTAAGTACTACTCCTATAGCGTAGTCGCTGGCATCACACATCAATTCGAAAGGAAGCTCCCAATTAGGTGCAACGATTACAGGAGCCGAAATAAGCTTCTCCTTCAATAGATTAAATGCCTGCAAACAACTATCATAAAAAATAAAGTAGAATCTTTTTCAAGTAAATTACAAAAAGGTCTAAAGATTATAGAGAAGTCTTTAATAAATCTCCTATAGAAGTCGACATGCCCTAAGAAGCTCTTGACTCCTTTGACTGAAGTGGGTGGTGGCGACTTCTCTATTATCTCCACTTTTGCCTTGTCAACTTCAATTCCTTTTTTTATAACACCTTGTAACCTAAGACTATTCTCTCTCTTACCATGAAATGACATTTTTGCCAATTCAAAAGTAAATTAGTCGCCTTGTAACTTTTAAGCACACAACCTAAATTAGTCAAACATGAGTCAAATGACTTCCCAAAGACGGAGAAATCATCCATAAATATTTCAATGAAATCTTCTAACATATCAAAAAATATAGACATCATGCATCGTTGGAAAGTAGCAGGTGCATTATAGAGACCAAAGAACATTCTCCTAAAGGCAAAAGTGCCATAAAGACATGTAAAGGTGGTTTTCTCCTGGTCCTCAAGTGCTATATGAATTTGATTATAATCAAAATAACCTTCTAAAAAGCAACAATAGTCATGCCCTAAAAGTTTTTCTAACATCTAATCTATGAAAGGGAGAAAAAATTAGTCTTTATAGGTGGCATCATTAAGTTTTCTATAATATATACTGTAGACACCTAATTTTTGCCCCCTTTTATTTTTCAAATTAGGTTATAGGGTCCTAAATTAGAAAAAAGTTCAAAAAATAGAAAATTAAAAGAAAGCCCTAAAAAATAAAGAAATTTAGAAAAATAGGAATTCTAGAAAAATATAAGAAAAAAGGAAAAAAGCACAAAAAAAAAAGAAATTTAGAAAATACAAAAAATAAGAAATTTTGAAAAAACCATAAAAATAATAATAATAAATAAAAAAATAAATAGATAAAAGATTTTAGAAAATAACATTTCATTAAATTAAATTTAAGTTTAGAAGTTGGGCTATTGAACTTGGACTTAGATTTAAATATGGCCCAGGCTGACCAAGTCTATATATGCAATTTAATTACACATATGAAGAAGGCATAAGCCAACGGCATGACAGTTAAATATATGGACATAATACTAACATTAAACATGAGGTCTTAGGTTCGAAACTTAACAAAGGTAGGGAAGCCTTTTTCTTACTTTTTGTTTTTACATCAAAGACTACCATGTGTCAGGATCTAATTGTGCCACGTGTCCTGACATGTGACATAATCGGATTGGACGACCTTTGCTGACATGGTGCTACGTGTTAACCACGTGGCATGCTACGTCAACTGCTACGTGTCCAGTATGATACATGGTAGGTTGAGGTTTGTCGAGTCAGCTGACGTGGCGCCACGTCAACGCTTTCCCTTTCTTTCCCTCGGTTTTCCTCCATTTTCTCTTGGTTTTCCTCAGCTTTCCTTCTCAAGAATAGCTTATTCCCTCTACTTTAGCTTCAATTTCTACAATAATTCCACATACAGGCTCGTAGTTTCTTGCATCAATCTCACACGTAACATAAACTATTATGAATCGGTACAAAAAATGCATCTAAGTTCATCAATCATGCATTCAAATCAAGCTTCAAAGATTGGAAAAAAATTAAGAATCCGGCCATTTCCATTAACTTCGATCCGAGCTTTCCTTTGTTGCAGGGTAGAAATTCATGTATAAATAGGGACATCAATGACCAGAAGAGGGATCCCAGAGCTTCAGAATCAACTCTCAAGCTCCCCTTCTCTCCAGCGATTCTCTTTCACTCTAGCTCACTCTCTCTCTCTTTGATTCCCTCTCTTCGCTCCGACCCAAGTCGAGCCATCGCTCAAGGAAGACTCCCCGTGACTTAAGCTCCTCAACCTAGCTGCCTTCAACCTCTGCCACAATCCCTAGCCACTCCACCGAATCACCACCCTTAAACCCTAAACCATCGAAGCTCACCTCCCTTGAACCACCACCGTCAGTCACCCTCGGCCTAAACTACTACTACGACCGAGCTCCCCATACTCTAAAAACACTACTCCAATCAACCATTCACGATCAGCAACCCCCTCTAACGCCACCTGAGCTCTGACGCCAACCATTACCTCCGATAACCCCCTCAACCGCCACTAAACGTCAAGGCATCAAACCTATCCCCCCTAAACCTAATTAGAAAATCACAAAAATCCCATTTCCCAGTCAAATTGGAGCTTCAATTGATCAGAATCACATCTACGACATTGCTGCTGTAAAAGACCAACTCGGATCCAGTAGAGGCAATCCGACTCGAGCCAATCCGACCCATCCGATCCGCCTAGGTCCGACCCATGCATCCGAATCCGTTCAGAGTTTTATTCTTTTATTTTTTTATTTTTATTTTATTATTATTATTATTTTGTTGTTATTTTATTTTTTTTATTTCGTTTATTTGTTTTATTTAAATATAATAGAAAGAAAAGAAGAAAAGAAAAATAACAAAAAAGAAAAAAAGAAAAAAAAAGAAGAAGGTAATTTTGTTTTATTTCATTAAATGAGTATATAAGTGATAAATAAATTAAGAAAAAGAAAAAAAATCGAAATAAATAAAATAAAAAAATAAATAGGTGAATAAAAAGATTATGATTTCTTTTTGTCACTTAGAAAAATTAAGCTTTCTAAAAATAAGTGAAAATAAATAAACCTTTTTTTCTAAATTAAGACTATTTTTAGAGTTTCCAAAAATAAAATACTAATTAGGACCCTTTAAAAGAATTTCCTTAAATAAATTGAACTGGATAAAAACGTAAATGCGACCCTTTTCAAAAATTAAAATCAGACCACCCACTAAAGATTTTTGATAAAGAACTACATGAGTCTGATCCCGAATAGCGACTACGTAGGCACCCGTACGCAAGTATGGGGCAACTTAAAATATGGAAAGTTTTATTTTTTTTTTCCATTTTTAGATATTCATGTAAATTAATCAATTTAGTCACATGTATCATAATTAATTTTTTTTAGAAATTAAAAAGGATATATTTAAAAAACGAAGTTAAATTCGGAAAGTTAAAAAGTGGCACCAATTTAGGATTTAATAAATTAGCTTTTGGACCTAAATCTTTGGTTTTCAAAAAAGCTATTTTACAAATTGGTTTTTTAATCGATAGACCGGTAGTTAAGTTATAACTAATCCACCCAATTGGTTATAACTTAACCCCTTTTTCCCAACTCTAGTCGGGTGGCGACTCCAAATTTTTTTAAGTTGGAAAAAATGATCTTCTTTAAACCTTAGTCGAGGGTCAATATTAAACAGCTAGATTTTAGTACTGATCAGTTTAGAGAAGATCTAATTTTATAAAAAGAACTGGGAGGGTGAAAATTCCAACTGAAACTTAACCTAGAGAAGTGTACTTTCGGGTCAACTTCAGGGAAGTTGTTAGGTTTCATAATCCACCAAAGGGGCATTGAAGTGGATCTTGATAAAGTTAAAGTGATAGTTGACCTGCCCCTACCACGCACACTTAAAGAAATCAGAGGTTTGTTGGGCCGTTTAAACTATATAGCTCGATTCATATCCTAACTCACAGACAAGTGTCGTCCTTTATTCAAGTTGTTAAAAAAGAATGCCAAGATCAACTGAGACGAAGAGTATGAGCAGGCCTTTATTCCTATACTTAACGATATTACCAGAGTCCATGGGGTGCATGCTTGGCTAGAAAGATGAGGAAGGAAAGGAACGGGTTGTATACTATTTAAGCAGAAAATTCACTGAAGGGGAGCAGAGATATTTAGAAATTGAAAGAACCTGTTGTACGTTGGTCTAGGTAATGCATCGGCTCAGATAATACATACTCTACTACCAGGTGGAATTACTGACTCAACACGATCCCTTGAAGTACTTGGCAGATAAACTGGCCCTAATTGGCGGAATCTCAAAGTGGCAAATGCTGCTATCAGAGTTCGACATTACATATGTGAACCGAAATTCAGTCAAAGGGCAAGCTTTATTAGATTAGTTAACAGAAAACCCCTCTAATAGTACTCCCCAAGAAGTACAAATCAATTTTCTTAATGAAGGCATTTTAGTAGTCGAAGGAAACTCTAATAAAGGAAAGGATAACGAGCTACCAAAATGGAAAATGTTCTTCGATGGTGCAGCCAACATGTCTGGATGTGGAATTAGGGCAATACTAATATCCCCTGAAGGTACTCAGTATCCTATAGCCATAAGGCTCGTTTTCCCATGCACTAATAATATTGTTAAATATGAAGCATACATCATGGGACTCAAGATGGCCCTAGGGAAAGACATTCAAGAATTAAAAGTGTATAGAGACTCCTCGCTCATTATTGTCCAAGCACGGGGAGAATACAAAACTAAAGATCCTAAGTTAGTACCTTATCACCGGCATTTGATGGAGTTAACGGAAAGTTTTACAGAAGTCATCTTCAATCACATACCAATGACTCATAATCAATTTGCTGATGCTTTAGCTACGCTAGCATCTATGATCCAGATATCTGGTAGAGTTGAGATTCAGCCCCTTACTATTGAAATTAAGGACAAGCTTGCCTTCTGCCTAACGATTGAGGGTATAAACAACCAAAAGCCGTAGTATCATGATATTAAGGTGTTCTTACAACAAGGTGCATACCCTGAAAAGGTCGAGAAAAAAGACAGAAAGATGATTAGGAGACTAGCCACCCAATTCTTAGTAAGCGAGTCTACCTTATACCGACGCTCATTTGACGGTACATTCTTAAGGTATGTGGCTGATGAAGAGGTTGAGAATTTAATGAAGGAGGTACATGAAGGAGTATGTAGCCCTCACATGAATGGGTACATGTTAGCAAAGAAAATCATGAGGTTTGGGTATTATTGGTCAACAATAGAAAGTGATTGCATCAAACATGTTAGGCATTGTCATTTATGCTAAGTTTATGTAAATAAGATAAACGCCATGCCTCAAGAATTACATGCCTTCTCAGCACCATGGCCTTTCTCAATGTGAGGCATAAATATCATCGACCCTATCACTCCAAGAGTGTCTAATGGGCATCGCTTCATATTAGTCGCCATTGACTACTTTAGCAAATGGGTAGAGGCTTCGTCATACTCGAACATTACTAAAGGGGCCATAGTTAAGTTCATCAAAAGGGACATCTTAGCTCGATATGGGACTCTTGAAACAATCATCACTGATAATGGCACCAATCTCAACAACAAGCTTATGACAGAATTGTGCCGGCAATTCCCATTCATTCATAGGAACTCTACTCCTTATCAACCCTAAATGAATGAAGCTGTCGAAGCAGCAAACAAAAACCTCAAAAGAATCATTGAAAAAATGGCTGTTACATATAAGGATTGGCATAAAATGTTATCCTTCGCACTTATGGCCTATTGGACTTCCATTAGAACGTTGATTGGCGCAACACCATATTCTTTAGTATACGGCACTGAAGTAGTGTTACCAGTAGAGGTCGAAATCCCATCACTCAAGGTACTATTAGAAATTCATTTGGACAAAGCCGATTGGGTAAAGAAACGCATCAAACAGCTAAATTTGATTGATGAAAAGAGATTGACAGCCCTATGTCATAATCAATGCTATCAGCAAAGAATGGCTTGAGCCTTCAACAAAAAAGTGCAACCTCATAACCTCAAAGAAGGAGATTTGGTGTTAAGAAAAGCTCTCCCTAATGCACAAGACTCTAAAGGGAAATTTGCCCCCAATTATAGGGGTCCTTATGTCGTGAAGTGAGTATTATCAGGAGGGGCTTTGATTTTGTCCCAAATAGATGGTCTAGATTTGAGAGACCCTGTAAATGCCGACGGTGTAAAATTGTACTATCCATAAGAAATCAATGGGAATTTTGCTTAAGATACGAAAATGCCTATCATTTTGAACGTCATTGTGGTCCAATTTTCATTATCTATAAGCAAATTTGGTATCCATAGCCGTTGTCAACGTTGGAATAATCACCCTCTCCATGGACAGGTTTAATTCCCTTAACCTCATTTAACCAAACCTATACACTGCAAACACGAGAGGAGTTAAGGAATAAGATCTAGAACATTGGTAATTAGCAAAATTCTTTAAATACTTTATTATGGATTGATCCTCCCCAATGGGGAGTTTTATTGTCTATTTTTTCAAAGGAAGGTAAAACTCAAGTAAGCAATCACGGTAGATGGGAATAAGGCTTTTAGGTTCATAAAAGTTCCAAAGAAACAAAAATAGTGGGTGGTTTTTCCTGCATCAGGCTAATCTCCATGATTTCTCCAAAAAGAACCAGTAAAGTCTCGGGCGTTGTATGTCAAGAGCATCTGGGTTGATAACAAAGGACTAAAACAAGAGTCAGTAATTTTCCAACAGGGGCTTTTCAAAAAAGGTTGACAGCTCTAGGAGCACTTCGCCTGCCTCGTTTAGTCAACTCATCAAGGCACGACTAAGTTTGCTCATTCTTTTTAAGGTCTTCGCCAGCTCTAGGAGCACTTTGCCCACCTTAGTTAGTCAGCTCATCAGGGCACAACCAAGTTTGCTCATTCTTTCTTAAGGTCTTAGCCAACTCTAGGAGCGCTTTACCCACCTTGGTTTGTTAGCTCATCAGGGCATGACCAAGTTTGCTCATTCTTCTTAGGGTCTTAGCCAACTCTAGGAGCGCTTTGCCCACCTTGGATAGTCAGCTCATCATGGCATGACTAAGTTTTCTCAACTCAATTTAGGGTC
Organism: Lumnitzera littorea; assembly: GCA_024138015.1. Classification (NCBI taxonomy): domain Eukaryota; kingdom Viridiplantae; phylum Streptophyta; class Magnoliopsida; order Myrtales; family Combretaceae; genus Lumnitzera; species Lumnitzera littorea. The sequence continues at coordinate 100,503,837 of JAMXBB010000008.1, forward strand.
TTAGCCAACTCAAGGAGCACTTAGCCCGTTTCACTTTACTTTGTTAGTTCATATGAGCATGACCAAACTTCAATTCTTTTTTCGTCTTTCAGCCATCTCTTAGAGCGCTACCCTTTTCTTCTCAAAATCCCCAATAGATTAGACTTAGGACAGTAAGCTAACTATAGTACCTCCTAGCGTAAAATCCATTCTTGGGGCAAAAATAGTGTCTATTTTATCTTTGTAACAAAGTTTTATTCAAACTTTTTCACAAAGAGGGGCAACTATAAACACATAATTTTTGTCCCATTTTATTTTTCAAATTAGGTTATAAGGTCCTAAATTAGAAAAAAGTTCAAAAAATAGAAAATTAAAAGAAAGCCCTAAAAAATAAAGGAATTCTAGAAAAATATAAGAAAATATGAAAAAAGGAAAAAATCACAAAAAATAAGAAATTTTGAAAAAATCACAAAAAAAATAATAAATAAATAAATAGATAAAAGATTTTAGAAAATAACATTTTGTTAGATTAAATTTAAGTTTAGAAGTTGAGCCATTGAACCTAAGCTCAGATTTAAATATGGCCCAAGCTAATTGAGTCCATATGTGCAATTTTAATTGCATATATGGATAAGGCACAGGGCAATGGCTTGATGGTTAAGCATAAGGACATAATACTAATATTAAGCATAAGGTCTTGGGTTTGAAACTTAGCAAAGGCAGGGAGGCCTTTTTCTTACTTTTTGTTTTTACATTAGAGACTGCCACGTATCAAGATCTAATTATGCCACGTGTCCTAACATGTGGCATAATCGAATTGGACAACCTTTGCTAACATGGTGCTACATGTCAGCCACATAGCATGCCACATTAGCCGCCACATATCCAGTGTGACACGTAGCAGGTTGGGGTTTGTCGAGTCAACTGACATGGCACTACGTCGGCACTTTCCCTTTGTTTCCCTTAGTTTTCCTCCATTTTCTCTCGATTTTCCTTAGCTTTCCTTCTTAAGAACAGCTCACTCCCTCCACTTTAGCTTCAATTTCTACACAAATTCCACACACAGGCTCATGGTTTCTTGCATCAATCTCACATTAGACATAGCCTATTATGAATCGATATAGAAAATGCGTCCAAGTTCGGTCAATCATGCATTCAAATTGAGCTTCAAAGATTGGAAAAAAACTAAGAATCCGGCCATTTCCATTAACTTCGATCCAATCTTTCCTTTATTGTTGGGTTGAAATTCATGTATAAATAAGGACATCAATGAGCAGAAGAGGGATCCTAGAGCTTCAGAATCAACTCTCAAGCTCCCCTTCTCTCTGGTGATTCTCTTTCTCTCTAGCTCACACTCTCTCTCTTTGATTCCCTCTCTTCGCTCCGACCAAAGCCGAGCCACCGCTCAAGGAAGACTCCTTGTGACTTAAGCTCCTCGACTTAGCTGCCTTCAACCTCCGCCGCAATCTTTAGCCTCTCTACCGAATCACCACCCTTAAACCCTAAACCATCGAAGCTCACCTCCCTTGAACCACCACTGTCAATTACCCATGGCTTAAACTACTACTACTATCGAGCTCCCCACACTCTAAAAACCCTACTCCAATCAACCATTCATGATCAGCAACCCCCTCCAACGCCACCCGAGCTCTGACGCCAACCACTACCTCCGACAACCCCCTCAACCGCCACTAAACGTCAAGGCATCAAACCTACCCCCCCTAAACCTAATTAGAAAATCACAAAAATCCCATTTCCCAGTCAAATTGGAGCTCCAATTGATCGGAATCACATCTGCGACATTGCTGTTGTAGAAGACCGACCCAGATCCAATGGAGCCAATCCGACCCGACCCGATTTGACCCATTCGATCCGCTTAAGTCTGACCTATGCATCCGAATCCATCTAGAGTTTCATTCTTTTATTTTTTTTTTTATTTTATTATTATTATTTTTGTTGTTGTTATTTTATTTGTTTTATTTCGTTTATTTGTTTTATTTAAATATAATAGAAAGAAAAGAAGAAAAAAGAATAAAAAAGAAGAAGGTAATTTTGTTTTATTTCATTAAATGAGTAATAAGTGATAAGTGATAAATAAATTAAGAAAAAGGAAAAAAATTGAAATAAATAAAATAAAAAAATAAATAGGTGAATAAAAAGATTATGATTTCTTTTTATCACCTAGAAAAATTAAGCTTTCTAAAAATAAGTGAAAATAAATAAACCTTTTTTTCTAAATTAGGACTATTTTTAGAGTTTCCAAAAATAAAACAATAATTAGGACCCTTTAAAAGAATTTCCTTAAATAAATTGAACTGGATAAAAACATAAATGCGACTCTTTTTAAAAGTTAAAATCAAACCACCCACTAAAGATTTTTGAAAAAGAACTATATGCGTCTGATCCCGAATAGCGAGTACGTAGGCATCCGTATGCAAGGATGGGGCGAATTAAAATATGGAAAGTTTTATTTTTTTTCCATTTTTAGATATTTATGTGAATTAATCAATTTAGTCGCATGTATCATAATTAGATGTTTTTTAGAAATTAAAAAGGATATATTTAAAAAGCGAAGTTAAATTTGAAAAGTTAAAAAGTGGTACCCGTTTAGTGTTTAATAAATTAGCCCCCAGACCTAAATCTTTGGTTTTCAAAAATACCGTTTTACAAATTGGTTTTTTAATCGATAGACCGGTAGCTAAGTTATAACTAATCTACACATTTAGTTATAACTTAACCCTTTTTCTCGACTCCGGTCGGGTGGCGACTCCAAATTTTTTCAAGTTGGAAAAAATGTTCTTCTTTAAACCCTAGTCGAGGGTCAATATTAAATGAGTAGAGTTTAGTACTGATTAGTTTGGAGAAGATCTAATTTTATAAAAAGAATTGAGAGGGTGAAAAACTAGGCTCGACATTTATAGACTCTATACCTAATCATAGTGCGAGTAAGGATTAACTCAAATGCCTTATTTTTAACCATAGTTATACCGCCTTTTTTTGGCACTACCTTAATGGGACTAACCCACTTACTATCTAAGATAAAGTAGATAATATCTGCATTCAGCAATGTGAGCACCTCTTCCTTCACTACCTCCTTGAGAGTTGAGTTAAGTCGTCTTTGTGGTTGTATTGTGGGTTTGCACTCAACCTCCAACAATATCTTATGAGTGCAAATTAAGCGATTGATCCACATGATATTAGCAATGGTCCACCTAATGGTTTCTTTATGCTCTCTCAGAATTCCTAGAAATTGTTCCTTTGGATCGCCTGTTAAAGAAAAGGAGATAATTATTGGCAAAGTATCATCTGTTCCAAGATAAGCATATTTTAAATGACTAGATAATGGTTTAAGTTCAAGCACCAGGGGTTGTGTTAATGATGGTATTGGTTTCTTCTTACTGGTGCCTAGTTCCTCATAGTATCGAGCTTTTATTTCTGTCACTTGTTCCCTGCATTCTTCCTCAAGCTTATCGTCATCTCTCTAATCATCCAGATCCTTAAGAACTAATTCCATGGTATCTAATCTTGCTTTCTCTTCTATGGACTCACAAGTAATTTGATTAATAATGTCAATAGTGTAATAGAATTTATAATCATCAAATTGTTTTATGGCTTCATAAACATTAAAAGTTACTTGATCATTCATAACTCTTAAAGTAAGCTTACCTTATTCCACATCTATCAATGCCTTATCTATTGTAAGAAATAGTTTACCAAGGATCACGGGTACTTTACTATCCTCTTCCATCTCCAAGACTATAAAGTCGACTGGAAAGACAAATTTTTTTACCTTTACCAAGACATTCTCTACAATACCCCTTAGGTATTTAATGCTCCTGTCAGCAAGTTATAAGGTGACATGGGTCTCCTTGCAATCTCTAAGTCCCAATTTCCCGAAAAATGACAAAGGCATTAAATTTATACTTATACCTGAATCAATAAGAACTTTATCAAAATGGAAACCATAGTGTAAGGAATAGTAAAACTCCCCTGATCTCTTTGTTTTCTCAGTAGGCTAGATAAATTTTTCTAGAGAATCATAAAGTACTCCCCTATAAGCATCACCGGTTCATTCCCATCAGTCTTTCTCTTCTTGGTAAGCAAATCCTTCATTAATTTAGCATATAAAGGCATCTGTTGAAGTGCCTCTACAAAAGGAATGTTGAATTGCAGCTTCTTGAAAACATTTAGGAATTTAGCAAACTGGGCGTCTAGTTGTTGTTGCTTTAGTCTTCCTAGGAAAGGGATAGGAGGAACATATAGTTTCACTCTTGGTGACTTTTGCTTTGGTTCCTCTACTACATGCTTCCCTTTTCCTTTCTTTGGATTCTCCTCCTTTTCTTTAACTCGTATGTCAATTGTTTCAACTTCCTTTCCACTCTTCAACATTATGGCATTGGCACTTTCAGCATTCTCTTCAATATTGCTAAGTAAAGACCCTGATGGTCTATTACTCAACTGTTCAGAGATTTGACTAATCTAATTCTCTAAATTCCGAATAGTAGCCTGTTGATTCCATATCATGGTGTCAATCTTTCACATATAACTCAACATGAGCTCTTCATTCTAAATTGATTCTGTTGAGGTGGGGCATTCTGAGTAAGACCTTGCTTCTAGAATCTAGGTGGTGGTTTAAATGCATTATTATCGTTCCTCCACAAGAAGTATAGATGGTTGCACCACCTTGGATTGTATGTGTTCGAATATAATCCTTGGTTATTGGAAATTTTTGACAAAATTCACTTGCTCTCCACTAAATAAAGCTAAGGGACTTCTAGATAAGCACTCAAGAGTCAAATGTTGTCCTGAACATAACTCACAAAAGTAACGTAATTAGCATTAAAAGACTATGCTGAGGTGAGTTTACTTACCTAGGTAGTGAGAGCTGAAATCTAAGCTATTAATTGAGACATAGTGTCATTATCATTAACTGATGCCACTTATGACTTACTTTTCTCATTTTGCCAGTTATGTGCACTAGAGGCCATCTCTTCTATCAATGCACTTGCTTCATCATAAGTCTTACCCATCAGACCACCTCCAGCTGTAGCATCTACTAGGGACCTTAATGTCTCATTCAAACTGAGATAGAAGATCCTAATCAAGAGATTGTTTGGTAAGCCATGATGTGGGCATTTTTTGATTGCCTCCTTAAATCTCTCCCATGCCTCATAAAGTAACTCACTACTAAACTTGGTAAAGTTAGTAATATCATTCCTCAATTTTGCGGTCTTGGCAGATGGGAAAAATCTCCTTAGAAACTTCGATGAAAGATTAACCTAGGTGATAATAGACTCTTATGGCGGTGAATTAAACCAAGCTTTAGCTTTATCCCTTAGTGAAAAGGGAAAGAGTTGTAATCTTATGACCTTATTTCTAACATTGTTCATCTTCATTATATTACAGTATTGGAGGAATCCTGCAATATGCTCGTTAGGACTCTCATTAGAATATCCTCCAAATTGATTTGTTTAAACCATCTGAATGAGGGATAGTTTCAACTCAAAGTCATTGGCCTGAATGGCAAAACCCATAACTGTATGCACTATGTAGTCCCGAAGTGCTCAAAGGACTCCCTATATTCGATTATTATCTTCATTGCCTGCCATCTCTTCTCTCCTTCTTCTATTCTCTCACCTCAACTGATGCAAAGTACACTTTATTTCAGAATCTAGTGATAGAATTTCAGCACTTCTACTCTTGCACATAAAACACCTGCAAAGAGAACAAACAATAACACATGTCATCGAATGCGCCTAAATTACTAATAGAACTAAAAGGTTTTATGTTTCCAATCCCCGGTAACGGCGCCAAAAATTTGATCTACTTAAACTATATATAAAAATAAATTGTAAATACTCTAACAAATATACTAGGTCGAAATCAAGTAATACAAATCAAGTAAGGTTGCCGATCCCTCAAAGACTATGAAATTAATAATCTTATGCTAGTTCTTATTAATATTTAGGTAAATAAAATTAAATTATGAATTAACTAATCTAATGATTATCTTAAAACTATCGAAAAGAAAATTACAATAAAATATCTAAAACTAAGCAATTAATTAAGAATATAGGAAAAATAGAATCCACCCTAGTTATGCAAATCAAATTTTCATCATGTAATACATATTAATAACTATACGATCATTTAAGTAAAATTATCATGCCTTAAAATTAAGGATTTAATCCTCTAATTAGTTAGTTAGCTCCTATATCTCCAATTAAAAGTAGACTCTAAATTACAATTATGCATCTCCCGATGCTATGATTGACTAATGTCCTAAATCAATTATCCCTAATATCTTAGAGAATAATTAACTTGAAATATTGCATTAATCCTTGGATAATTTTTAATTAATCTAATTAACGTCACTCCTACATTAGTTAATCAGTTTAATCAAAAATTTCTAAAAAAACCCCATATCAACTCTCATATCAATAGTGTTTCTAACAATTATAACCAATCAGAGGATTATAATCAAAATGATAAGAATTGCAATCATGAATCATCCATATATCTATTAACCTTATAACATGAATACAATTCTCATCTCAGTTACCTAGGGTTTCATCAATTCCCACAAATAAAACTTAGCTAGCTATGGAAATTAAAACAAAAGCATAGATAATAATTGAATTTGCAAAGAAGTTCATAATTAGCAGTAAGAATAAATCACATAATTGTATAAACATAAATAGAATAGAGATCACCAATTTTGTAATTATAATGAGTAAACTTCAATTACACTCTAAAGTTGATCTCTACAGCAAAAGCAAAGTATTTTCAACGATCTAAGAAATTCTAAAGAAAACTCTTCAAAACTATCTATGAACTACTTCTAAGACTCTCTAACTCTAAAGGAGATGAAAAAAGTCTCTAAACTATCAAACACATCTATTTATAGAGAAAACTAGGGTTGGCTTTTGAATGGTTCTTTCTTCATGAAGGCCAACAATGAAGGTTAGTAGTGTAGTGCTTAAGGCCGGCGGCATAGAACTCTAAAGCCACTGGTGTAAAGTGTAGGCCAGCTGCCTTCAATTCCAAAGTGTCGTGGCTCGATTTGGGCTTCATTTGTTTGTGTAAAACTCCTCTAAATTAATAGTATTTCCACTTTAAATCCTTCAAGACTTGAAATGTCTAAATGAAAATACTTAAGGACCATTTCTTAATGATTTCTATAAAATCAATAATATTTATATCTAATTCTCACATTAAAATATGAGTAAAATATGCCTTTATCACTTTCCCATATACAATACCCTATACAACTCATCCTTATGCACAATATTTTCCTTTGATTTTTGCTTCACTAGTTGGGCATCTATGTTGTTAGTAGGCAATATATTGTTCTTTAAGTAATCAATATATGGGCGTCTCCAGTCATTGATGCTTGCTACAAAGTTGCATTCTCCCTTATTAGGATGTTTGGAGCATTTTGGGCAACTCATTTGTAGTTGAGAAGCATTTTGGACATTATTGGCCAGTAATATCCCACGCATTGAATACAACGTTACAAAGGAGGCTCTTCTTCTCTACAACCAAATCTTATGGTATTTGTCCAACTTTAAACAAGCTTGCTTTACACAAATACATTGAGAAAGAATGCCCTCCAGTCTTTTAAAGTACAAGACATCATTTATACTAGTAAAATTCTTCAAGTTTGCAATAGAAGCTACATTGGGATGCATCAATTGTGCCTTGATGGGAGTATGCCAATCATCTTGTGCTTCCTCCTCTTCATCCAATAGTTGCAGGGATGTATAAGGGATGGACTTTCTAATGACTTGGACTTTCAAACTGTTTTCTACAATTTGAATGGGAACTTTGGATGCTAATGTTGTTAGTATGTCCGTGTAGCAATTGATGGATCGTTTAGTATAATTATATCTTACTAAAGTAAATTTTCCAACTAAAGCTTGTATTGCAGCCCTGTAAAGCATAAGTGTTGGCTTTTTAAGAGCAAATTCTCCATTTGATGATCAAATTTGAATCACTACGTATACATAAGTGAGATACTCTAGCACTTTGTGTAGAAATGAGTCCATGCAGGGGGGCTTCATACTCAACTTCATTGTTGGTACAGTGAAAGTTTAACTTGAAAGCTAAACGTATATCTTCGCCTTTAAGAGATGTCAATACTACTCCAACTCCTCGCCCAGTATTACTTGAAGAGCCATCAAACTGCACTTTCCATTCTCCATTTCATTCTGCTTTCATGGAGTCTTCATGTAATTTTACGGGAATCGTATCTTAGGCATGGTTCCCATGTACTATAGGAAATTGAGCTAGGAGATCTGCTGGAGCTTGATACTTGATAGCTTTAAGTGCATAACCATAATGCTAAATTCTAACAAGAGGAGCAACCATTTTGCAATTCTTCTTGAGAGAGCTAGTTGTGATAATAAGTACTTCAATGGATCCGAATGAGTGACAAGATTAACCTTATGTACTAAGAAGTAATGGTACGATTTTTGCATAGGAAATACTAGCGTAAGACATTGCTTCTCGTAAGTTAAGTAATTGGTCTCACTTTCTTGGAGGGATCAACTTAAGTAGTAGACTAATCTCTCTTTACCGTCTAGATCTTATGCTATTAAACCCCCAATGGACCTATTAGTAGATGTTAGGTAATAGGTCATTGGCAGATCTTTAATAGACATTGTCATTGTTTGTACAGAAGTATCTCCTTTATTCTCTAGATGGCCTCTTCTTGTAATTGCACCCACTCAAATGATGCTCCTTTCTTCATAAGTTGTTGTAAAGAATGTGAAATTTCTTCCAATGCCAGAATGAATCACCTAATATAAGAAACTTTCCCCATAAAGGACTTTAACTCCTTCGAGTTAGTAGGTGAAGGCATAGACCTTATGGCTTGCATCTTTATTGGATCAACATCAATCCCTTGTTTATGAATGATAAATCTAAGGAGCTTACCAAATGCTACCCAAATATACACTTTAATGGGTTCATGCGCAACTTATAGAGTCAGCATTGCTCAAAGACCTTCTTCAAATGTATTAAGTGGTTAGGTACCTACCTTGATTTAATGATTACGTCATCAACATAATCTTTCATGAAGTCATGCATCAAGTCGTGGAATATAGCGGTTATCACCCTTTTGATAAGTAGCTCCCGCATTTTTTAGCCCAAAAGGCATAACAGTGTAATAAAAGTTCCCTATTAGAGTCTTGAAGGAGGTACACTCAGCATCTCCAGTAGCCATCTTTATCTAGCTATAGCCACTAAAGCGATCCATAAATGAGAATAATTCATGTCCAATTATAGCATCTACCAACGTGTCAATATTTGGTAGTAGGAAATCATCCTTTAGGCAATCCTTCTTAAGATCATGAAAGTCTATGCAAACGCATATATGTCCATTCTTCTTTTTAACTAGCACAATATTAGCTAGCCAAGTAGGATGTTCAATTGGCTTATTGGAGTCAACTCAGAGCAACTTTTCAATCTCGTCTTTTATCTAAACTTAATTTCTAGATGAAAGATTCTCAATCCTTAGTTCACTAATTTGATCCTAGAGGTGATGTTCAATCTATGCATGACTAAATTGAGGTCCAATCCTAGCCTTTCATCATACATTTAAGCATACACATCCTAATATTCCTTCAACAATTCTACTAAGTGGACCTTCATCTCTTATAAGAGGTTTTTACTGATGAAGATAGGTCGCAGACATTCTCCTTATCTGGCAAGGTCGAGCTCCTCAATCCCTTTAACCTGAGGCTTAAGTTGATCTTGTATTTATGGAGGAATGGGTTAGGTTTCTTGTAATGATACAGGGTCTAAAGAAGACAAACAAGTTTCTTCAAATCCTAGGGATCATCATAAGTAATAAACCCTTCACCCGTCCGCCCTAACAAAACTTTCGACCTCATTGGTCTCTCTTCTCTTTTTCTTACTACCTAGGAAGCCACGCATTCTTCTTTTCCTTTGCTATTTATCTTGAGTTTCTTCCCAAGTAGGTAATGGTATTCCAGAAGGCTTTGTAACAATTGTTTCCCCTTCCTTAACATATTTATCAAAGAAGCCAGCCTCAAAGAGATATGCTTCATTATGTTTGAAGGGGTTCTTTATAGCAAATATAAATATATCCTTTCCTTTCTAGTAGCCCTTAATACACTAGTGCCATGTTGATGGTATGAGATTGTGATTGTACAACCACTTCCTTCTAATGAGTAGGTGGTAAGATACGGGTGCGTCAATCATATGGAATCGGGTAGAGCCTTAGATAGGGCCAACCTTAAAGTTCACATTAATATATCCTATTGTATCAGTAGATGATTCAATGAAGCTATTGATTGAAATGGGTTATCTCACCAACCATTGATTGTTTATTTTTTCAACTTTAAATGTGGAGATAGGCATGATGTTTATAGAGGAATCATTGTCTATAAATGTCCTCTTAATGGGGCAATCATTAAGAATACTTACCACGTAGAGTGGGTGATTGTGATTAAGATTCTTTACGCAAATATCCGCATTTGTGAAAAGTGTTGCATTCCCATGCGCAATGGTCAATCTTTAAATAGGCAGCACTACGCTATGTTACATTCTTTGTATTGTCTTTCAGAGATTTGAGTTAGTGCAACTAGTACTGCAAGCCATGAATCTTTAATCAGAAGTCTTCATTAAGGCAATTGCCTTTGGTGGGCATTCATCCTAGTTAGTTTCTACCATCGTCTCCTTTCCTTCTTGTATCTCAATCTATGGGATGTCTTCATCTTCTCTCCTTAGGTCATGATTGGCAACATTCATAGCATTCCATTGGTTATCATATGTGGGTAATGAATTGTTATGGACATTGTTATTTTCAATAACAAGTTCCCCATTATAAACCTTAGCATTAAATATATTCTTTAGGGTCCAACATTCTTTAGTAGGGTAGCTTACGATTCTATGGAATCTGCAAAACTTAACATCATTCTTTTCACTTGCATTAGGTAAACGATATACTCTTGGAAGCTTAATATCCCCATCCCGTAGCCATTGATCAAGTACAGCATGTACCTTACCCATTGGGTAGGGGAATGAGAGAAATGGTGTAGAGTTTCTTGGTCTTTCATCCCTTAGCTTTTTAATGCCCCTGGAGCTCACGCCATAGGCTAAGCTAACAAATGTTGTCCGTTTCCCAAATCTCTTACCATCTCCTCATTGCCTTGCAATAGAATTGTTAGTTCTTCTTGTAGTCTTGACGAGTGTAGAGAAAGAACTTAAGTTGAGATTTTCTAGGTAGACAGCATACTCTGTAAACATTCCTTAGATGTAAATCTTCACTAATTTTCCTTCATCACATACATCTTAGATATCTAAGGTGTGCTCTCAGAAGTGCTATGTTTAATCCATCAAATCTTCCTTTAGGTTTTGTCTTGTTCATCTCATGTTAGTAATTGTGACTCTTTCTTGTGTAGAGAAAATTTTTTCTAAAAACAGCCTGCATATAGTGCCTCATGAATCAACTGACCTTAAAGTGAGGTTGACATACTAGGTGTATGCTTTCTTAGTTAATGATTGAGAGAACCCTTTCAATTTCAAGTCATCTTTGAGCCTATATGGCTCCAAGGTTTTGATGAACTTCAAGAAGTGCTATTTAACACTACCCTTTTTGCCATTGAACAGCATAAACTTAAGAGGATGAAGAGCCATACGAATGGAACTCAAGAGGACGAAGAGCTGCCGATTTGGACTGTTGTATTCTCTTCTTTAGATACTAGATTTTGTTTAGCTATAGGTTATGGTGAGGGAATTTGCTCATGCCCTCCTTAGAGTATGCCTTGTCTAGTAATATGAAGGTTAGATGTTTGATTAGAAGGGATAGCACCTATTTGCAAGGCAACAGTAGAGTTTGGTGGAGCTGCTCCATGTTGCACAGTAGTAGAGGCAGCTAACCTCATCACAAGGGGAGCGAACATAGCTATGAACTAATTTAATGCTCTTATTTCCTCTTACATAGCTTGTGTCACCTCTATAGTATCTTAAGGAGGCTCAAGGATTAAATTATCTTGATTAATGTCTTGAGGTGGTAGAGGTGGATCTTGCTCAACTTGTTTGACATGGGCATCTTGCTCTTGAGAGGTAGCTTTACTTGTTGTAGCCATTTTCTTCCTAAGAGGTGCCATCACTCTGATATCACACCCCTTCCCCAATGGAGTCACCAAAATGTAAATGAAGGGTTTTAACTGAATTGGTTACATACGAGTTACATGTGAGTATTGCATTAAACATAGCCATAAAGTAGTGATGTAGAGATGACACTCGACCAGATGATTGGGGAGAAAATGGTAGGGAGGAGGAATGGGAAAACTTAGAGTCTTGAATGCATAAGTGACAAACAAGAGAGCCTAAGGGACCTAGGATGTCAACCTTACAATTCTTAAGCAAACTAAGATCATTCTTTTGCCTAAACTTTGTTTGACATTAGAGAGCAAAGGTTTTACTATAGATTGTTTCTCTAATCTCTAGAGTTATGTCAAATGAGGAAGAATGACTAAGTATTTGTAGGCTCTTGGTCTTGATAACATTTGTTGGATCATCTTGATGATTAACAGATGAGATGGAGTTTTACTCATTCCATAATTATCTAGAATGAGTTTACAAGGGCCTAAGGCTAATAACTTTCTTCACGGTGTATGAGCTTGCTTAGGAAAGGTTAGAGGCAGACGGACTAATCCAACAATCCTTATTCTGAGCCTACTAAGCCAAATCTCTCTAAATCATCCCAATATATGGACAGGACTCCTTAAGCCCTGTTACCTAACTCAAAGAGTCATGTCTAAATAAATAATGAGCTTAGCCAAACAATTAATATAGTAATTTTCAGCCTTTTACAACATGAAATACTTTCATATTGAACCATTGATTGTGATCTCTAACAAAGGAAAGAAGATTAAAAATGAACTAAAAGATTAAGAAAAAACATGAACATATTCATTTTGGTTGATCAAAAATCATTGAATCGAACACTTTTTAGGGCATGGTGATGAAAGAAATTTATGCATTCTAGTAGATTGAGGGATGTGAAACATTTTTAGTTAATAATTTTTAACAAATTGATTGGAATCATGATTAAATATATCAATCAAATTTAATTCGTTTTGGAAAAACCCATTAATAAAAAGCTTCATTTTTGACCGAATTGATTGTTTCCTAATAGAGATTGGTGACAAAAATCTATAAATAAGAGCACCACTTTAATCCTTTGGTTTCAAGCTTCATCAAGCTTTCTCTCTTTAAACATGGCCACCAATGACCACTCCCTCTCTCTCTAAAATATCCATTGTTTTGGCCAAATCTAAGACATATTAACTACTCCAGCGATCTTCCTAAGTCTCTAGTTGTCAAAAACCACCTTTTCCTCACTTCAAAACACATCTAGCATCCACCACTGATGACCACTATGACTGCTACCTTCAAGAAACCCACAAAAATTGCCACCATTCACCAAGGCATTATCTCCAATCACACTTTAACTAATAAAAATCTCATAACAGTGTAATTTCCCGCTTAAAATTCTCCTTGGAAGCTACCATAGGACATTTATTGGCTGCTACTCCTCTTCTCCTTCCCTCAAGTCTTAGTGACCCGTTTGTTGCCTAAACCCAAATTTGACCCGCGCTTCATCCCCAAATCCTAACCCATGCAAGCTCGTAGTCAATCCTTTTTATTTTCAATTTGTTGATTTTTTTTCTTTTTCTTTTTCTTATTTCATTTTGTTATAAAAATAAAAAAGAATAATAATAAAACCAAAACAAAGTTTTTTTGTCACTTTGAATAAAAACATTTTTTAAAATAAATAAAAGGTTTTTTTTTCTTTCTTATTTTTCTTCCACCCCACCGGCTACCCAATTCTCTTTCGCTCTTTAAAAGTTTTCAAATTTAAAAAAGAAAATAAGTTTATTGCTTAGAAAAAAAAGTTTTTAAAATAAAATCATTAAACACCTTTCCAAAATTAGGACTTCCTTTAGAGTTTCCTTTAAAAAAAAAAAATACAAACACCAAAACTAGGGCCCTTTTTTAGAATTTTCTTAAATAAAGAAATGAAATGGCTAAGGAACGTAAGTGTAATAATCGAGTGTCGTCTTGTGGGACATTGCCCCCAAGCAACCTCATGTGGTTAAGGTGAGGTACTTCGTACGAGTAAGCACAGAGGAAAAATCGACATGTAGACGACATAAATCTATACCTTCCATAGTTCCAGACTCCTATGGATGTTGCTTGTATTCACTACGTATACATTCATTTCGCTTGTAGATAGATTGTACGGATGCTAATAATGTTTGATAACTTATTTGAAAGGTAGTAGTGAGGAACGAACTCACTGAGCCATAGTTTGCTCATTCCCATATAATTTCTTTTGCAAGTTCCTTTTAAGTCGAGATTGGGGAAAATCTTGAGAGCATATTATAAATTAGAAATAGGTTTGATAAAGTTGGAGTTGATTGAAATGTATATAGTTGATATGGAAACAATTGATATAGAAAATATTTATATGATGAGATTATGTGTAATATAGAATTTTTTGTAAATTATTAAGTTGTTTTATCTTATCTTAGTATTTGATAAGAGATACTGATTCTTTGCAGTTCTAAGGAACTGTAGAATATTGGATATCCTACTTATTCATATAATATAATAAGTTTGTAAATTAAAAATTTGAAATCCTAGAGACTAACTAATTAAAGTCTTGCAATCACTAACTTATAAGGTGATTTTCATGTCATGGGTACATACGTGATATGAAAATTTTAGATAATTCTACTAAGCTCTCCTTAAGGTCATGACAGAGGCAAACCAAATTCTAAACACTAACCTTAAAACCTATTTTAAGAGTCGAGTGACACGACAGTGAGGCTACTAGACTCATTCCTTAAAAAAGGTTTATCTTGAATTTGATATGCGAATCAAGATGATGTTAGGCATTCATTTTTCAATATCCTAAACATGAAATCCCTTTCTAACCCCATGGAGCCTTTAAATGGAGTATTTTTAATATTAATCACTATCAAGAAACAACCCACAATGAGGTAATTTAGAGGTTAGGGTCATTAAAAAGGAGAAAATGCTAAAACTAATTTGTGCTCACTCTAGTCGTCTCGATTCAATTGTAATTATTACTTTTGTTTACTTGTTTCCTTTAAAATAAAGAAGGCCTTCCATACACAAACCACATACACCTTAAGCCATACACTAAAAGAAGAGCTGATCACCTTTATGTTAGGGAAAATTAAAGGAAAAAGAGGAAGATGATGATGAAATAATGAAAAAAGAAAAAAGAAAAACCATGGGGTAAGGGTAGTGGTAGGTGTGGTACAAAAGGAAAAATGAGAAAATTTGAAAAAAGAAAATGAAAGGTCTGCCTAAAAAAGGAAATATACAAAAACAAGGTGATTACGTCCAAAGCCTTAAGGCTTGAAATGATTAAGGGCATGTACTTCAAAAGACCTATTTTTAAAGGAAATAAAGAAGGACATATCCATACTCGTTGGCAAATCTACAAAAAAAAAAAAAAAAGGAAATAAAGAAGGAAGAGAAGAGAAGGAAAAAGGATAAGTTTTTCTTCAAGTTGATACTATGTTGGTCTTTCTATCTAGCTTTGTCCAAGTTTGACCTTAGTGCCTAGTTTTATTACTTTCAAGCATTTTTCTAGCATGAGTTTTATCCTCGTTTGTAAAATTTCTTCTTCTTATTTGATCTTAATGACCAAAATTTTTATCAATTTTGAGATATTCACCCAATCTAAAAGAAGGGATTCAATTCGTAAGTGTCTCATCCAAGGTCTCCATCTAAATCTTATAGTCAATCTTTACTAACTTAGTCTTAAACAACTAGTTCAAGTAACTCTTATGGCTCAATTTCTCTTAGATCAACCTTTATGGTCAATTTTGTTAGAAAATTGCACAGTTAAGAAAGGTTTTTTTTTTTTTTTTTAGGAAACCTGATTAAATTAAAACCTATCAATCCAAGATGGTGAAATAGTTTTCATCCATTAGTCTAAGATGGTGACAAGATTTTTCATTAGCCATCAATCTAAGATAGTAACGAATTTTTCCTAAACTAATCAATCCAAGATGGTGTTCAATTTTTCAATATCCATTAATCTAAGATGGAGATAAAATATTTGAGATCCATCAATCTAAGATGGAGATAAGATCTTTTTGAGATCCATTAGTCCAAGATGGTGTTGAAGTTTCTTATCCATTAATCTAAGATGGAGATAAAATTTTTGAGATCCATTAGTCCAAGATGGTGTTGAAGTTTCTTATCCATCAATCTAAGATAGTTTCATAATTTTTAGGATTCATCAATCCAAGATGGTATTGTATTTCCATCAATCCAAGATGGTATCAAAGTTTTTTATCCATTAATCCAAGATTGTGATAAATTGGTTCTTACTTTTTCTCTATATATTTGATGCATCTCTAACGTCGTATACATAGAGAAATACCAAAACAAAGAGAACCGAAAGGAAATAAAATAAGATTAGCAAATCTAAGTAGCTACCAACTGGATATGATACACCAATCAATCTTGCACGGCCTACAATCTGCTAGATATGACTCACCAGTTTGAACTATAAGGTCACTTACCACTACTCATTACCAAAGGGAATAGATAAGAGTTAAAATGATAATGAGAATACTAGGGTTGCTCATAAAAGAAACTTATATTAATTCCAATAATATGAAGCTGTATACAAAAATGAATGGGGTTTATATACTAGCCTCATTAAGGTTATAAGTATACATGAAAAGACAAAAAAGGGTAATTTATAATTGGAATATACGAACTATACTGAAAAGGGTAAAAGAGACAATAATATTTAGTACAGGAAAAGTAAAAAATCCTTCTAGGATGTTGTACCCAAAGATGTGTCACATGGTAGCTGGAAGCTCTAAAATATAATACAATTCAAACGCAATGAAGAAAAGAGGGTCCACAATTAGAACCAACCTAAATTGGGTCAAGTTGGAGCTCCATCAATTAGTAACTAAAGAATATTCGCCTTAAACTGGGGTTGGGTATTGGTTAGCTCAAGAGCTCAGCTTAAACAATCGTTTGAGGTTAGTTTGCTTAGATGATATTAAGGTTATGGTACAGTTGCTTAGCTAATTGACTTATGTGTTTAGCAAGTCGATACGTCTGCTTAGATGCTTAGAAACTAAGTTGGCATTCATGTTAGCTCAGTGTTCAAGTTGGTAACAAAGTGAAAAGTAGAGGTTGGTATAAGAATCTTCATCTTGGATGGGGCTTCGAGGTAAGATCCTCTATCTAAGTCTTCAAAGTTCTTTAGCTCAGTTGTGTGTGATTGGTTTGAGTGGTTGATTCCGATCATTTGCTTAAGGGTCGAGAAGATTTATCCTCAAATCTAAAGAGGTTTCTAGCTCTTACTCTATCTTTGCACCTGTTGGTTCCTATTCTTTAGGTAAGTGGTGAATCAAGTTAGACATATTGAAGATGAAGGAAACACCATAGTTTTCAAGCAACTCAATAAGCATTGCGGTTGATCTTCTTTAGAATCTTAAATAGATCATTAGCTCTTGCAAATAGCTTACTTTATCTTACATACGAAACTTGTTCTTGGTTGAGGTAAATCCATACTAGGTCTCCTAATTTAAAAAAAATGGTTCAGCAACTTTGACTTCCGATCTCTTATTGTCTCTAGTTAAACTTGGTGATCTTCTTCGTCACAAATTGATGTAGTTCTTATAATTCTTAAGCTCAATCGACTCTAAATTGACTCTCATTAATAGTTGTAGGGGTCCCGATTAGATTTAGGGGAATAGTAGGATTGAGGCCATAAACAACCTCGAATAGAGTCTTTCTAGTGGTGATATGGACAATATGGTTGTATGTGAACTTCACAACTAGTAAACACAGATCCTAATCCTTTAAGTTATTTCCTACAACAACTCTGAGTGGATTACCTAACACCTTGTTCACTACTTCAGTCTTACCATTAGTTTGGGGGTAGTTACTAGAGCTGAACACAAGTTTAGCTCTAAGTCTTCTCCCAAGAGTATTCCAAAAATAGCTCAAGAATTTGGTGTCACGATCTAAGATAATTGTCTTTGGCACTCTATGTTGTTAGACAACTTCCTACAAAAACAAATCAATAATACATAAAGCATCGTTAGTTCGATGGTATGGAACAAAGTATACCATTTTGCTAAAGTGGTCCACTATAACAAAGATTAAATCTTTTCCCCTAAATGTCTAATGTAACCTTAAGGCAAAGTCCATGCTGAGGTCAACCTAAGGTAAGGTTAGCATAGGTAGGGACATATACTCTCCATGTTGCTCTCTCTTTCCTTTGATCCTATTGCACACTTTACAACTATCAACTATTTTATGGACATCCTTAGCCAAACTAGGTAAGTAAAAATTTTCTCTCAATAAGGTGGTTATTTTGATCTCTCCAAAATGACCAAATAATCCACCACTATGATCTCTAATCAACAACTCATGTGTGGAACAACTTGGTATACATAGCCTTCAATCATTAAATAAATAGCCATCCTTGAGGAAATATCCTCCAACAGCAACTCCTTCTCTGCATCATTTAAGAATAGGGCTAAAATGAGGGTTATGAGCATACTAGTCGACAATAAGTGAGAATCCCAGTAATTTCATCTGTAAGGTGGTCAACAAGGTTTACTAAAGTGATAGAGCATCGACAACCACGTTAGTGCTTCCTTTCTTATATCACATCACATATGAGAAACCTTCCATAAATTCAAGCCACTTCACATCCCTCTTTGAAAGCTTGTTGTAACTCTCGAGATGCCTCAATGAGTCATAGTCAATGTAAATTACAAACCTTCGTGGTAATAAGTAGTGTTGCAAAACAATAGGAGCTAAAAAAAAAAAGAATATAACTCTTTTTCATACACAAAATAGTTCAATGCTGCACCACTAAGTTCTTACTATAGAAGTCAACTAGTTATCATTCTTGCATCAAGACGGCACCAATTTCAATGCCCGATGCATCACATTCCAATTCAAATGGTTTTTCAAAATTCAAAAGGAATAGAATAGGAGTAATTGTGAGCATCTCCTTGATTTCCTTTAAGCTTTGTTCAACTCGGTCATTCCATCAAAATTCATCATTCTTCTTCGTTAGCTTGGTCAAGGGGCCTATAATGGTACTAAATTTTTTAATGAAGTGCCTATAGAAAGAATTAAGGCCATGAAAACTTTAAACTTCAGTAACATTCTTTAGCATTGGCTACTCTAATATAGCTCAAATTCCTTTCCTTAATACTACATACCCAAGAAAGACAACTTTACTTTAACAAAACATATACTTCTTTAGGTTCCTATATAACTTCTCAGCCCGTAAGATATCAAAGATAGCTCGAAGATGTTGAACATAGTTATTTAGGTTGGCACTGTATACCAATATGTCATTAAAGTACACAACCACACATCTTCCCATTAGAGGGCGCATCATATGGTTCATCAATTACATAAATGTGCTCGATGCATTTCTAAGTTTAAATGGCATAACCAACCATTCATAGAGACCATGCCTTATCTTAAAGGTAGTCTTCCATTCATCACCTAGCATCATGTGAATATGGTGATATCCACTTCACAAATCAATCTTCAAGAATATCTTAGCATCATAAAGCTTATCTAACATTTCATCAAGCTTTGGTATTGGATATCTGAATTTGATGGTGATATGGATGATAGCTTAGCTAATGATGTAAATATGCTACAATCTGTCCTTCTTTAGGACGAGTAGAGCTAGTACAAAACAAGGACTCATGCTCTCCCTTACATATCCTTGCTTTATTAACTTGTCCACTTGTCTCTTTAGCTTGACAGCCTACGTAAGATTCATTTTGTAGGCAAGTCAATTTAGTAAGGCGGCACCTAGCTATAGATCAACACAATGCTCTATGCCTTAAATTAGGGGTAGTCCTTTAGGCAACTCTTCAAGGAATAAGTTGGACAACTCATTAATCAATCTTCATATCTCATCAAGAACTTCTTTTGGATCTCTAATTTTTAGTAATCTTCTAATCAACAAAAACATAGGCTCATCAGCCTTCTCAATAGCTCGAAGCTCTCTTTGGCTCATCACTAGGGCTTTCTTCTTCCTAGCTCGAGTGAGCTGGTTATGGGTTTCATTTACTTAGATTGGTGTCATGGTTGTCGTATAATCTTCTTCTCGTCCTTAACAAAGGCATAGGTATTCTTGTTTCCATTGTGAGTAGCAAATCAGTCGAATAACTAAGGTCTTCCTAGTAACAGATGTGAAGCTCCCATGGTAATGATATTGCATACCACTTCATCCTTATACACCTTCCCAATGCAAAGAGGCATAGATACTTGTTCAGTCACGTATAGAACACCCTTATCATGAACCTAATGTAGCTTATAAGGTTAGGGGTACTTAGAGGCCAGCAGTACTAACCTCTACACAAAGGACTATACAACAATGTTGTTATAACTTTCTTCATCCACAATAATGGTGCACAGCTATCCCTTGATGGTACATTTCGTATGAAATAAATTCTCTCTTTGGTCTTTCTTAAAGTTTAACAAGGAACTCAGTATTCATCTCAATACTAGGGTCATTGCTTCTCCTTAGTCATTGTAGCCACAAGTTTCCTCTTCCTCCTTAGCTTTAACTTTCCCAACATTTTTCTCTTCCTTATGTTTGCTTTTGTTGATGCTATCCACTATATCACCTCAAAGCACTACGGCACGTTGGTTCAGACACTTAGCAACTATGTATCCAAAACCGAAGCATTTGAAGCACTTTACCTTGCTTATCTTGCATCTTGAGGTCTACCCTTTCTCATATGTTCTTTGGGTCACCCTTTTCTTAGTTCGACTCAGTTGGCTTACTCAGCTATCATCAAGTTAGTCATATTTTTCAATGGCTTAGGAAGGTCTCCTCAACTTGGCATAAGCAGGCCTACATAGAATAGAGGCTTGAGAAAATGTTAGCTTGGGTTAGCTTAGAGAATTTCTTCTCTACTTTTCAACCCTTTGTATTATTTTAATGGCCTACAATATTACAAACCTCATATTTATTTTAGAAATGAACCTCGACATTATATAAGCTTCAAGTTCATCCATGTCTACTTGGATCATTACATATGAAATTCTCTCACATAGTCATCAACAAATTGACTACCTTAGTGAAGTTCTTACAGCTTGGCAAAGGTGTCCTCTAAGTAGGTCTCAGGCATAAATCTCCCTCTCATAAATCTCTTGATCTCTTCCCAAGTTCTTACACCTTATCTTCCATCTCTTACTTTAGCCGCATTTAGATTTTTCTATTACATAGTGGCATACCTAGTAAACTCTAGTGCAATAAGTCGTACCTTTAAAGCATCAATATACCTATAATAGTCGAACACTTTCTCAACCTTCTCTTCTCACTCTAAATATTCATTAGCATCTCCACTTCCACTAAAGGGTAAGATTTAGATCTTAACATTATCTATTCTTTAAGGAGCTTAGTGTCCTCGCTCTTACGCTTAATAGTACCCAGCTTCTTGTTCTTCCTCTCCATTGGTCTCCACATCTATTTCTTCTTCATCCTCCTCTATCTCCTCTAACTCTAACTATCGTCTTGCAGCTTAGTCTACAACTCCTTTAGCTCCATGGGGTCAAACTACGTTATTAGCTCAGCTACCTAAGTCATAACATCACTTTAGAACATTCTCAGATGGGTTATGATGTAACATACCTTAGGGTTATTGTCTTTTAACTTATATTATGGTAACTAGACTCTTAATAAGATTGGTAAGTCTGTCAAACTTATCATCGATAGACCTAGGAGTGTTACTACCATTATGACCACATTAAGCTTGAGCATTACTACTTCGGTTACCAATAACACCATGAATACTTAAATCTCACATAGTATAATACTTATCTTAACATATTGTCAAGTCCTAGTTTTTTACCTCTCGGTTTTACAAATTAAATCTTTTTTAAATCGATCGATATTAAATCCTTACTTGTTTAATACTGACCCTCAACTAAAGTTTAAAGAAAACCAATTCTTTTATATCTTAAAATCATTTTGAGTCACCACTTGACCGAAATCAAGAAAATGAGTTAAGTTATAATTAGTTATAACTTATCTACTAGTCTATCAATTAAACCAATTTTAAACAATGATTTTTAAAGCTAAAGATCTGAATCTGGAGGTTAAGAATTTAAAACCCTTATGAGTACCATTATCTTCCTAAATTTAAAATTAAACTTAAAAATCACCTTTCAATTTTAAAAGACGGAACTTGATTATTTACCTAAATGGGATAATTCGAACAATCTAAACTAAAAAAGAAAAATCAAGTTTTTTATTTTTACCGTCGCCTCATAAGTGCCTATATACCCATTATTCGGATTCAAATATGCATAGTTCTTTTTATAAAACTTAAGTGGGTTGGTTGATTTTAATTTTAAAAAACATGCTAGATTTACATTTTTAGTTCAATTTGGTTTATTTTCTAAAAAAAAAGGACCTAAATTGGAAATTTTATTTTTGAAAAATCTAAAAGTAGTCTTAATTTGTAAAGGGTTTGTTTATTATTTTTTTGAAAACTTGATTTTTCTAAGTGTTTAAAAAGCAATTTTTGTTCTTTAACTTATGTACTTATTTATTTTTACTTTTATTTTATATTTATTTTTTTATTATTTTTATTTTATTTTATCTGTCACACTAAATAAATAAATAAACTGCTTTTTTTTTCTTTTTTCTTTTTTTTTTGTATTACAATTTACATGTACATGAGTAAATAAATAAATTGCAAAGCCAAACAAACAAAATAAAAGGAAATAAATAAGTCAAATAGAAAATAGGGCCGGACCGGATGCTGGATCAAGACATGGATCAGGACGTGGTTTGGGTCTGAACACTAGAGTAGATCTCAAGTTGTGGGTCAAATCAAGTCAACTTCGGATCCAAATTTGGCTCCAAGGGCTTCAATGGTAGCAACGACAGCAAAAGGTGATTCCAAGCAGTTCAAGTAGCAAATTAAGGGGCTAAAAAAGTTTTCATGAGTTTTCGATTGGGATTAGTGAAGGTAGAGAGAGTGTTGCAGCTTATAGAGGTGGTTTAGGTGGTGTCATGAAGTGGCAGTTGGCGGTGGTGGAGCTTAGCGTCGTGTAACAGCTGTTGGGGGTTAACGGGTTATTGGGTCTTAAGTTTTTTAGGTCAGTGATTGTCGTAGTAGGTTTAGTTTGCTTCGTCATGATGGTTGAAATGCTTTAAAATGATGAAAAGGAATGTCCATTGGGGGCTCTGTTGTTGTATTTCGACTACAAGCTAGAGGTGTAGTGTTTCAAGCTTGGGCTAGCGGTAGCTAAGGTTTCAATGGTGGAGGAGCTTCGAGTTATGGCTAGAGGTAAGGGTGGTTGGGTTTAAAGGCTTGCATAGTAGGGGAGCTAGCCAAGGTGGTGGTGCTGTCCAAGGATGGCTAGAGAGAAGAAGTCAAGGAGAGAGAGAGGTTAATAGAGAAAGAGTGAACGAGAAGAGAGAGAGAGTTTGTAAGTTAATTCTACAGCTTGTAAATGGTTGTGTGTCATCTAATGAACTCCCCAATACCCTTTTTATACATGAAAACACCCCAGTAATCAAGGAAACCAAAAATTGAATTAAATGACAATGTACGAAAATTTAATTTTTTTTCTGACTTTTGGAGCTTAATTTGAATGCTCATTTGATTAAATTTAGACTTGTTCTTGACACCAATCCATAGTAAGCCATGCGGAGGATAAAATCATACCATTAATTGGTATGTTTAAGCAAGGATAATGTGCGAAATCTAGGGCCAAAGCGAAGGGGTCAAGTTTGTTCTTGGCTAGGAAAGAGGAGGAAATCAAGGGAAAGAGAGAGAAAAAGAAGGGAAAGAGAGAGAAAATGCCGACGTGATGCTATGTCAACTGTGCCAACTAACCAGATGTTGCTACGTGTCCTTACATGACATGTGGCAACTGATATGGCTTACCACGTCAATACGCATCCAACCCAATGCTACCACATGTCAAGATACGTGAGTTAATGAAATCCTGACATATGACAATTTGTGATTATTTGAGAAAAATAAAAAAACTTTTGTTTGCCCTCACCAAGATTTGAATCTTTAATCTGATGCTCAAACCCAATGCCAAATCCATATGTTTATCTATTAAGCCGTTGGCCTATGCCTCATCCATATGTTCAATTAAATTACACATATGGACCAGGTCAGCTTGAGTTAAATTCAAATCTAAGCTTAGGCTCAACGATCTCACTTCTAAACTTATTTGAAATTAAAAAAATTTATCATATTAAATTATTATTTTCTAAATTCCCTAAAATCTTCAATTTTTTCGATTTTTTTATGACTTTTCAATTTTCTAATTTTTTTCAATTTTTTTTCTAAATTTCTTATTTTTGTGTTTCTTTCTAGATTTCCTATTTTTTATATTTTTACAAATTACTTTTTTTTGTTCTTTTTTCTTATTTTTGCATTTTTTTTATTTTTCTAAATTTCTCAATTTTTGGATTTTCTTTAATTTTCTATTTTTTTTTTATGTTTTTCTTAATTTACGACCCTTTGATAAAATAAAATAAATGAGGTAAAAATTAGGTGTCTACACATATTAACAACATAACACACAATAAACACTTCTACTTACTACCCAAAACTTTATTAACACATACTAACAACTTCAATACTTAACACTCGCTTGAATAGAATAGAAATAAACTTACTCTATTCTCGTAGTGAAAAATAAAGTAAATAGAGTGACAATGGAGCTACACTTACCGCACATGAACCTCTACTTCACAACTTATAGCTCTAAACTTACTTCACATCAATATACTGCAGTAGTTACAAAAGGAACACAGCAACTACTAATATCAAACATGAACCAAAAACTCCATTGTAACTTCATGCACTCCCCCTTGGAACCATACTGTAATACCAGTGAAGTTGGTGCATCTCCGAGGTCATACATACAGTTAAACACCATAACGAAGAGAACCGAAAGGAAATAAAAGAAGATTAACAAATCTAAACAACCAATAACTAGATATAATACACCAATCAATCTTGTGCAGCCTACAATCTATTAGATATGATTCATTGATTCGAATTATAAGGTCACTTGCCATTACTTCTTACTAAATGGAATAGATAAGAGTTAAAAGGATAATAAGAATACTAGGGTAGCTCATAAAAGGATAACAAAAGAAACTTGTATTAATTTTGATAATGTGAATGATGGCTGCATACAAAAGTGAACGGGGTTTATATACTAGTCTCACTAGGTTTATAAGCATTTATAAAGAAAAGAGGGTCCATAGTCATAGTCAAAGTCAACCTAATCTGTATTACGTTGGAGCTTAGTCAATCAATCACTAAAGAATATTCGCCTTAGACTGGGGTCAAGTGCTAGTTGGCTTGAGACTTTAGCTTGGATAATCGTTTGAGGTTGGTTTGCTTAGATGTTATTAGGGTCCTAATAGGATTGCTTAATTGCTTAGCCTATTGCTTAGCTAGTTGGCACGTCTGTTCAGATGCTCTAAAACTAAGTTAGCATTCATGTGAGTTTGATGTTCAAGTTAGCAGTAAAGTAAAAAATAGAGATTGGAACAAGAATCCTCATCTTAGATGAGGCTTCAAGCTAGATCCTTCGCATGAGTCTTTAGAATTCTCTAACTCAACTATGTATGATTGGTCCTAATAGTTGATTCATATCAATATTCCTCTAAGATAGTGTTAAATTTGATAATTTGAAAAAAAAAAATCCATCCAAGATGGTCATTTAAAATTGGCTTTATTTTCTTAAAAAAATTTTATCCACTCTAAAGCAACTATTTACCCCCCATCCAAGACAGTATCTTCAAGGGGCATACCCATATTCTCTCATTTGATTCTCTTTCCTAAGGAACAATTTTTTTCTCCCATCTTTGAAATCCTTAATAGATCAAGCCTATGATAGTTAGTGTTTCCAACACTTCTTAAAGCACTTTATCTCCAGGGCAAAAATGGTATCTCTTGTTTTTGTGATAAAGTTTTATTTCAATTTCGCTACAGAAAGGAGTATTGTAAATACTTCATTTTTTGCCTCCTAGTGATTTTTAAAGTTTCTTTTAAAATAAAAAAGGGGTCTTAGTAAAAAAAATACAAAAAATTAAAAAATAGAGAAAAGCACAAAAAAAAGAAAATAAAAATGAACAAATATAAAAAAAGAAGAAAAGAAAAATAAAAGTCGCGAGTCAACTTTAGAATCTTTGAGTCATCTAGAGAAGGTTAGTATACATATATGATTTAACAATTTTGAGCTACATTTAAGAATATTTAGTTTTTATGAAAATCTAATATTCCAACTATGGTTGATGTTAAATATTTTTAGTTCATAAAAATGAAATTAATTTAGGTTGGTCGTGGCTTCAAATGATGCTTCAATTGGACTTGAACTAATTGATTTATGAAAAAAAATCAATTTTTTAGTTAACCCTATGATCAATGAACTAGAGCTTGTAAAACTATTAAATTAGATTCAATGTGAAAATTATAATTATATTTGTATTAGACTTAATATTTAGGGAAGCAATTATTTAAACTTCAATTTCAGCTTGAATCAAATTTGGATTGTGAAATTGCTTCTGACCAATTTATTAGTTAAGTAAAATTTACTGACACATATGACTAAGAAATAAGTTTGGTTCAGTGGTTAGGCATGCAGGCTTAGCAGAGAGAATCAAGGGTCTGTAGTTCGAAATTTAGGTCGCTTAAATGGTGTGTTTCATTTTTCTCTTCCACTATTGTGCTACATGTTGTAATTCAATTAGGCGGGTTGCGCCGTGCATCACCTTCTTGGACAAATTTCCAGCAATCAGGGAATATTTCGCATGCCCATGTCCGACATTTTAACCCATTTTTTATCATTTTTCTTGAGTTAATTTCATTGAATTAATAATGATATCGCACTATGTACATGGAATACTTTCATATTGACCCATTGACTACGATCTGTAACAAAGGAAAGGCGATTAAAATCGGACTAAAAGATTGAGAAAAAACATGAACATGCTCATTTTAGATGGTAAAAAATCATTGAATCAGACACTTTTTAAGGTATGGCGATGAAAGAGAATGATGCATTCTGTACATTGAGGGATGGGAAACATTTTTAGTAAACAATTTCATACGAATTGATGTAATCACGAGTAAATATATCAATTAAATTCAATTCATTTTGGAAAAAGCGATTAATACAAAGCTTCGTTTTTTTTTTATCGAATTGATTGTTTCCCAGTAAAGATTGGTGACAAAAATCTATACATAGGGCTTTTGAGATCTCGTTAGGACAAAGAGCACCATTTGAATCCTCTAGTTTTCAAGCTCATCAAGCTTTCTCTTTCTAAACATGGCTACCCGCGACCACTCCCTCTCTCTCTAAAATATTCACTGTTTCGGCCAAATCCAAGACATTAACCATTCCATGGGTCTTCCCAAGTCTCTAGTAGTTGAGAACCACCTTTTCCTCACTTCAAAACACATCTAACATCCACTACCGATGACTACAACAGCTACTACCTTCGAGAAACCACTAAAAACTGCCACCATTCACTAAGGCATTGTCTCCAATCTCACTTTCATTAATGAAAACCTGATAATGGTGCAATTTCCCGCTTTGAGGTTCTCTGTGGAAGGTGCCGTAGGATGTCCATTGGCCGTTGTTCTTCTTCTGCTTCCATCAAGACTTGGTGACCCGTTTGCCACCCAAGTGCAGATCCGACACGCTCTCCATCCAAAAATCTTAACTTGCGCAGCCCGTGGTCGAACCTTTTTTTTTTTTTTTTTCTTTTTCTTCTTCTTATTTCATTTTGTTATAAAAAAGAATAATAAGAAAACAAAAAAAAAAAGTTTTTGGTCACTTTGAAAATAAAAAAATTATTTTCAAATAAATTATAAAAAGATAATTTTTTTCTTTCTTCTTTTTCTTTTTGTTTTCCCCTCTCTTTCTCTCTTTGAAAGTTTTGAAAAAAAAAAAAGTTTATCACTTAGAAAAAAAATTAATTATTAAACACTTTTCCAAAATTAGAACTTTTTTTGGATTTTCCTTTAAAAAAAAACCGAACACCAAAGTTAAGACCTTCTTTTAGCATTTTCTCAAACAAAAAAAAATAAAGAAAAAAGAAATGGCTAATGGATGTAAGTTTTGTGAATTTTCAAAGTTAAAATAAACTAACAAATTAAAGTTTTATAAAAAATAAACTATGGACATTTGATCTTGAATAGCAAGTGTATAGACAACCATAAGTGATTACAAAAGATTCAAAATATAAAAAATTTTATATCTCACCCTGTAAATAAATTTTTCACTTCCTTTTTTTTAAAATAATTAAAGTTTTATCCTTGTAAATAGAAATTATTTTTCTTAAATTAGATGGGTAATTGAAAAACAAATTTAAAGTCAAAAGATCAAAGTGGTACTTGTTTAGGGTATATTGTCTCAGAACTTAAGAACACCACAACCTATCACGTATCTTAAATTTTCTAATGATACTTTAAGGCTCTAAAATCACTTATAACTATCACTTATCAAATATAAAATAACGATTTTTTAAGAACATCAACTTGAGTAACTTATAAATGAGTCACTTCAACCATAAACATACGTAATAACTAAATCTTGATCTTCTACTAGAATTAATCATTTTTCTTTACATACTCAATTATAGAAATTTTTATACTTGTTACAAATGACCTACAATTGTAAAAAAATAGAAAAATGATCGAAGCTCAATATGTGATGCACAATGTTGGAATTAATTAAATCAAGTAATATTATAATTTTAGTATTTGCTTAGGTATTATATTTTTATTGATCATTAAAGTGTTTATGATATGCTGTATTACGTGTTACTATTTTTCTATTTTGACCTAGTTTTATAAAATCTTATTTTAAGGTATGGATGTTAAGAGAGATAATTAAAAAGAGAAACAATTAAGAAATTCTAGATGACATAGGTATGGTTTTCTTCTTTTGAATAATAGATTTGTTTTATTGAATAAATTTTATTCTTACAATCCATATCAAAACTGAATTGTACCGAATTGTTCAATCTTCAAGAATCGAGAAAGAAAGAAAAAAACACACTTATGATCACCAAAATTCTCATCGATGACAATTGACACATAATAATCTATCCAGTAGATGTGGAATTTCAAATCGTCAAGGTCTTCATGGCATTGAATTTCAAATCATCAAAGTCTTTCTGGTTACGTTACCGAGATCAAGTATACCATCCAAGAATCGAAGGGAATTGTCCTTTTTTCGATCTAATGCCTTGCCGTGAAAATCAAAAGCAAAGTGTGGCTTGTATTGATCGGACAAGGATTGCCGTGAAAATCAAAAGCAAAGTGTGGCTTGTATTGATCGGACAAGGATTGCCGTGAAAATCAAAGTCTTCCGTAAACGATTGTTTCAAAGATCCTATTAGTCTTGGCCACTTTTAATTCTTGTTCCGGAAATATCCAATTATGGCTACGAATACACATTGTGTATAATTACCTCCATTGAAATTTGATAGAAAAAATAATTTTCATAAGTGGAATGTCCAAATGTAATCTTTCTTGAGGAGTGTTAGTGTTTAGGATGTCGTAGAGAACGGTTTCAACAAACTGAAAAATCTCGAGACATTGTTAGATGCTTAAAGACGAGATTTATTATGTAATCAACTCAAAGATAATCAAGTCACTTATTATATTTTTCAATGTGTAGAACTTTCTATATTTCAAAAAATTATTAATTCTAAGTCTTCAAAAGAAACATAAGACACTTTAAATCAATCCTATCAAGGTTTGTAGACATTAAGAAGGAAGTGTGAATTACTTCAACAAGAAAAGAACGAAAAGATTTTTTATTATTTCCTGTATATATAGAAACTTGTCAATGATATGAAGGTAAATGATGACACTATCATAGATGTTCAATGATCGCCTCTAAATAGAGCTTTTAAGTTTTACAAATTAGATTCTTATATTTTATCCTTTACTCGATTAAATAGGCAAGTGTACCTATCGTTTGTTAGTATTGATAAGTATAAGATCGTATCCATTGGGAAAATGATTCAAACACAAGTACTTATTATTCTTCTTATTAACTAATAACCAATTTTATCAAGTGATGAAAAGATTAAAATATCTAAATTACTAGCTAAACTATACTAATCCACCACAATTGCTACAGATACTATTAATACTACAATGATTAACATATAGACTTGCCTATCCACTTGATATGATATTACTGATACAATTTTTATCCTTTATAATTGTTATTTGCAGGAAACTACAAGTATGTAGGCATCCTTCTCAAAATTACTTACACCCAATCTTAATCGTGTCTATTAAAATCTCTTTTGAATTAACAGCTAACTCAGATTGCGTTAATGTCATGTTAATTTATTCATTTCCCTAAGAATGCAACAACTTTCCTAATCTCTATTATCTGAAGTAAATTATTTCAATGAATCAAATCTATTTAATAGAATTGTTTCTCAACATATTTTATTAAAATCAAGCCTAAGACAATGTCGTACACTATACTATTCTTAAATTGATTAAGTTCAATTCACTGGAACTAACAATTATCATAAACTCAATAATTCTTGCACTTATTCATACCTTGTTAATATAGCAAGTCCTGATTACTACTCATACATGATGAAATAACAAAATGTATTAATACAATGCAAAGATAACAACGAAATTAATATGAGACAAGTAAAAAAAAATAACCCCTTTTGAATTTCACTATAGGAATGTTTGCAACGCATGAACAATGAATCCCGTCGTCCCTCTCGAGTTGTTCCGGGAAATGTATGAAACGATACTTAAACGAACTCTACTATAAATGGAAACACAATGGTACAAATATGGATGAATATGTGTTCGTTTGCGAATTGATGTTCTGCATGATGTCCTTCTCTCTACAAGTTGTGGTATATTTATATCCTTCATGTTAAAGAACTCAAATCTACCTCTTTAAGGTATCACTTGACGTTTTTCACATACTGTTTTGTGTGAAAAGGTTGAAAAGAACAATTGTGCTTCTTCTATTGTGCTTGTAACTCGAAGAGTGATAGTCTCAAAAAACAATATTCTTTACCAATCACGGCCATGATGAATGCCATGAACTTCTCGACATTTAATTATATCTCATTACGCCCGTGTTGAGGGAGTGATTACCCTCTTACTATGCAATCACAACTGTGATTGATAAGGGGATTATTGTGTGATTGAGGGAGTGATTAGTGCTAGTCTTTTTATTCCTTCTTTATCATGCCTGTGATCAAGTAAGTCTTGATATTACTTCAATGTTTTCTTCTCCTCACGGCCGTAATTGACTTAAAAGTCATTGTTCTCGTGTATATTTCATCCCCTTACTCGTGATTTACCTGAAATCGATATTTTATATAATTAAGACCAAAACTTAAGAATTAAATCATAATTATGATCAATTATATGTCTAAACATGCTTTGAAAGTGTAAAGTAATTTACATTTATCATTCAAGTTATGAAGAAAATCCTTCATATCTTGATAAAGAGATTTGATGTTGTAGCTATAGTTAAAGAAAAGACTGATCTCAATACTAGAACCATTGATAACTTGTAGGGATCTTTAAAGGCTTATGAATTGTGATTAAATGAAAGGGCTGAAGAAAAAATTAAGCAAGCCTTAAAAGCTCGAGTAAATATTAAGAATAATAAAGATGAGTGAGTGAATCAATGTAGTGGTTTTAATCAAAGTAGAGGCAAAGGCGGCATGAATTTTCAGTCTAATCAATGGTAAAGAGGCAAAGGTAAGACTAATCAAAATCATGATAACTCATCTATTTAATGTTACAAGTGCAAGAAGTATAGCCATAAACAGGCTGGGTATAAGGCACATATTCAATGTTAGGCACATATTCAGTGTTATAACTATAATTTATATGGTCATATTAATAAAGACTGCCGTGCTAGGCCAAGGAATGACAAGAAATTTCATGCAAAGGTTATAGAGAATAGTGTAGATAATATGGAAACCTTATTGATTGCAAGTCATGATAATGTTATGGATGATAGCCAGTGGTTGTTAAATATAGGATGCAGAAATCATCTTAGTAGTAGAAAAGACTTATTTACTGATTTTGATGGTAGTTTCATACTTCAGTAAAACTTGGTGATGATTGCAACATTCCGGTATGTAGGAAAGATAAAATTGGCATTAGGTTGAAAAATGGGTCCCTAAACTATATTTTAGAAGTATTTTACTCCCTTAAAGTCAGTCTAAATCTTCTTAGTGGGGGACAGCTAGCGTAGAAAAATTAAGATGTGCAATTTAGCAAACATGGTTGTACTATTCTTGATGCTAATAAATGAGTCATGGCAAAGGTAAACATGTCTAAAAATTGCTTGTTTCCTTTAAATCTTAATTATGATACATCTTATTGTCATGCTTATGTGATTGTTGATGATAATTGGTTATGGTACATGAGACTTAGGCACTTGAATTTTGGTAGCATCAGCTTTCTTTCTCATAAACAATAGGTTTTTGGCTTACCTAATATTAGTGCCTAATAAAATATGTAAGTCTTGCAATTTGAGTAAGAAGCATCAGCATGTCTTTCCTAAAGAGAAAGCATGGAGAGCTAGTAAGCCACTTGAGCTTCTTCATTCAAATTTATGCTCTATAGAGGTTCCTTCCATTGGTGGTAATAGGTATTTTATTGTTTTTATTGATGATTTCAGTAAGAAGGCATAGGTTTATTTTCTAAGGCATAAATTTGAAGCATGTGATACGTTGAAATCATTTGTGACTTATGTTGAAAGGTAGAGTGGATATCAAGCTAAAATTTCGAAAACTAATAAAGGTATAGAATATACTATGTGATATGAATTTCTTAAAAAGCATGGTATTCAACATCAACCAATTGCCGATAGACACCTCAGCAAAATGGTGTAGCTAAGAGGAAGAATAGAATTGTTATGGATATGGTGAGATGCATGTTGTATAGTAAACATTTAATTAAGCAAATTTTGGGTAGAAGTAGTTGCATGTGCTATCTATGTTTTAAATACGTGTCCTATTAGAAGTGTTTGTGATAAGACTCCACATGAAGCTTGGAATGGTAAGAAGCCTAACATTGGGCATCTTAAGGTATTTGGTTGTATGGCTTATGCTCATGTGCTTGATGAGTTAAGAAAGAAACTTAACGATAAAGCACAAAAATATATCTTTATTGGGTACAATCGTGAGACAAAGGGTTACAAGTTGTATAATCTGAAAACTGAAAAGGTGATTGTCAATAGGGATGTCACTTTTGATGAAGATGGTATTTAGGATTGGTCTAGTGAAGAGAAAATTTCATAACCAACTCATATTATCAGTATTGGAAATAATGTTGATGCAAAAGCTGATGTACAATCTATGCTTAGAGGATCTTCTAGTCGACCATAAAGATAGCGCAGATGCCTTCTAATTTGGAGGATTATGTAGTTGATAATGTTAGCAGTTCTTTTAATGATGATTTCGATGATATAATGCATTATGCCTTATTTGTAAATTGTGATTCTTCGTCTTTTAAGGAAGCTATTAGTAATGATTGTTAGGTGAAAGCAATAGATGATTAAATTCATTCTATTGAAAAGAACGGAACTTGGGAGCTTACTACACTTCTTAAGGATAAGAAGCCAATTGGTGTTAAATGGGTATACAATACCAAGTACAAGTCTAATGGAGAGGTAGATCATTTCAAAGTACATTTAGTTGTAAAGGGTTCTAAGCAAAAGCCAGGTATTGACTATTTTAAGGTTTTTGCTCCTATTGCTAGACTTGATACTGTCAGAATGCTCATTTCATTTGCTACTCAGAATAGTTGGAAAATTTTTCAAATAGATGTTAAGTTTGCATTTTTGAATGGTGTACTTGAGGAGGAGGCGTATGTTGAACAACCTCCTGGCTATGTGAAGAAAGGGGAGGAAAATAAGGTTTATAGATTAAGAAAGGCCTTATATGGCTTGAAGCAAGCACCTAGAGCTTAGTACACTAGAATTAATTCTTACTTTGTTGATCATGGTTTTTAGAGATGTCTATATGAGCACACTTTATATGTTAAGTCAAACTCACAAAATGATATTATTATTGTGTGCTTATATGTTGATGATTTAATTTTTACTAGCAATAACTCTAATTTGTTGGTGAAGTTTAGAGAGGCTATGATTGTTGAGTTTGAAATGAGAGATATGGGCTTAATGTCTTATTTCCTTGGTATTGAAGTAAAATAAATAGATTCAAGAATCTTTATTTCTTAGAATAAGTATGCCAGTGATGCATTGAAAAGGTTTAGGATGGATTCATGTACATCAATCTTAACTCTAATTGAAGAGAGATTGAAACTAGTCAAAGATCGTAGTGGTGACTTAGTTGATGCAACTAATAACAAAAGGTTGGTTAGAAGCTTGAGATATTTGACAGCTACCAGACCAAATATTATATTCAGTGTTGGTATTGTTAGCAAATTTATGGAGACTCTATGTCAATCTTGTTGGTAAGCAACTAAACTTATTTTGAGATACATCAAAGGTACGCTTAGTGATGGGCTTTTTTATTCTTATACTGATAATGTGGAGCTTGTTGGTTATACAGATAGTGATTGGGTTGGTGATGTTGACATGAGAAAAAAGTACTTCTAGTTTTGTTTTTTTTTTTTTTTTTTAATCTTGGGACTAAAGTCTTTTCTTAGTCATCTAAGAAGCAACAAGTGGATGCTCTCTCAACAATAGAGGCAAAATATATAGTTGCAGTAGGATTTGCTGTATAGGCGATTTGGTTGAGAAGAATGCTAAGCGAGTTATAGCATCAATAAGCTATGCCTACCAAAATCTTTTGTGACAACAAATTAGCAATTGCTTCGACAAAGAATCCAGTGTTTCATGGTCGCAATAAGCATATTGACATTAAGTACCATTAAATTCATGACTTAGTAAAGGACAATGAAATTATGATTAAATTTTGTTCCTTTGAAGAGCAAGTTGTACATATCTTTACAAAGCTACTTAAAGCAAATGTGTTCTTAAAGCTGAAGAAGATGCTTGGTATAGTGAAACTTGAAGACTTGGTTTAAGGGAGACAATGTAGGAATTAATTAAACCAAGTAATATTATATTTTTAGTAATTGCTTAGGTCTCATATTTTTATTGATCATTAAAGTGCTTATGGTATGTTGTATCACGTGTTATTATTTCTTTATTTTAACTTAGCTATATAAAGTCTTGTTTTAGGGTATGGATGTTAAGAGAGATAATTGAAAAGAGAGACAATTGAGAAACCCTAAATACCATAAGTATGGCTTTCTTCTTTTGAGTAATATATTCTTTTGATTGAGTAAATTTTATTCCTATAAGTACACACGAATGCCAAGCCAAGTCATATACATGTATATAAGGCAATTATAACAACGATAAAGCAAGCAATAGATTAATTACCTTTGATTTAAGCCTATAACCATCAAAAGGGTACTTATGACTTTGCTACCCCTTGATCTTTTCCACATGTATAGATGGATATAACCTTTGAGTCCTTTACATCCGGATTTGAAGTCTAGAAATCCTAGAACTCTAGTTGTGTCATCTCATATAAAAGTTTATTGGGGAAACCCCACATATGATAAGCAATTTCTCTTCTAAGGCTCTGTCACTACGGGCCCTCAAAGCAAGTGAGTTAAGTACAACTAGTAACCAAGTTTAATTAGGCTGAATATAAGTTAATCTGATTTTCATACTATGACCTAACACGTATAAATAAACAACCAAGCACTGCATAATTAGGATAGCTTCTTAACAGTTAACTTAAACTGCACAATTTTAAGTCTCGTATAAAAAAGCTCAAACCATCCAATAAGGAAGGAATCCGATATTCAACACGAATCTATTTGAGATTAAGAGCAAGTATGTGTTAACCTTTGGAAGATTAATAACTAAGTTTCTATCTAGTTATTATTCATGAATCTTTTATTAATTTATTACTTGTTAATACAACTATTTTATCAATTCAAATGTTCTGAGTAAATTAATTGAACTAATTCACTAGTCAAAGAAAGGAATTAAAAATAATATAATAATTATATATAATACAATAAAGTATATTGTTAAGGCATTAATATAATACTATTTATTTTATTCGTATCATAAGGGTATATGAAAATTGGAATATAGAGTCAACATATATACTTGGTTCAAGAAATGAAAATGTTGAAACATATAGTTTACTAACCAATATAATAAGAATAGTTATATTATTAAATAACACTAAAATTCATGTAAATACATCAAGGAAGGGCATATTAGTAAGTGGAAGATTTAACAAAGATACTATAACTATTAGCACCAAATATTAGATAATAATAATTTTAATAATAACAATAATAAACCAAAAGCATAACATAAGAGAATGGAATCATCCGTAGAATAAAATCAATAATTTTAAGAAGCACATATATTTATATAAGTATCAACATAAACTTTACGTCTAATAAAAGATAATAAATCAACTCCACTTCTATATATATAATACCTATGCAATACAACATATAACATAATTTATAATAGAAACATATTTACTAACAATATAATTATTTATTAACAAAATGAAGGGAAATAAAAACAACATGGGATGTATACGATATCGCAACACATCGAAAAGATGACCAAGTTGAGTTGCTAGATATATAGATTGAGAAAGAGAAAGACTGATAAAACATAGAAGTGTTGTCAGAGGGTAGTCTCATTAGAAAACAATAAAACAGAAGCTTATACTTTATGCTATAAAAGAAACCAAGACAAATAACAATAGAGGACTTACCGAACATGGAGCTCGAAACAAAGACTGGAACAAAGAGAAGAGGAAGCAAGAAGCTCGATTTTTTACAGGAGAGTGAGACGGTGGGGAAATGGGGGGAAGAGTTCAAGAGAAATGAAGCATGGTGAGGAAATGTGGGTAGGTCTAATGGAAAATGAAGATATGGAAGGGGGTGGGGTTGAGATATTACGAATGAGAGAATGAAGGGTGTGGGCTCTGAGTGAGAGAAGAGAATTGTGAGTGAAAATGAGAGAGGATGGGTTTTGAGAGATAATAATAAGAGGAGAATGCCGAGAGAGTAAGGAAAGGATGGTTTGGGGAAAAAAAAATGAAATGGGTAACCTTCTAAAATTTAGGGTATGTTAGGGAATCTCCAAGAAAGTTGGAGAAAAATAAATAGAATCCTAAATAAAATGAAAATAAAGGAAATGAGGGAAAATAAGAAAATAGGAAAGGGATTTAAATATAGGAAGAGATAGGGTGGATACAATATAAAATAAAATACATAATTTCTTGGTAAAATTAAATTATTATTATATGATTACATATATTAGGAGTGAATTTGTTATTTAGAAATGTTATCAAAAACCTTGATTTAAGTGTTTATTCTATTTGACAAAATCAAATACGCCTAAAATTACATTAAGATTTATAAATCAAAAATTTTTTTCTTACTAGCAAAACTTTTTATATTGTTATGACCTAAATAAATTTTATTATTTAATTATTATTTTTACTTTGACTAGAGTGTTTCATAGAGTTTAATATGTTAGTCCCTGGATTCGAAACTCTCATTCTTCAAAATCATTTCCAAAGGTGATTTTTTTTTTTTTATTTTTGCACACTAGTAGTTAGATTAAAATCAATCAGGCCAATTGATTTTAATCTAGCACTATTTTTCTAAGTCCGGTCAGATGGCGACTCCAAAAAGTTTTCAAAATTAAAAGATTAACCAGCTTTTCTTTAATTCTTAGTCAAAAGTTAATATTAAATAGATAGGATTAATGAAAATGAAAAATTGAAAATTTCAAACTCGACACCCATGTATAAAATGTGGTGTAGGAAGATTTGATCCATGCTTTCAAGCTTTGCAAAGAGGTAGAGGGGCTTCTAGTACATAGATTAAGAAAAATTGCTGCATAAAAAGACGATTACTAGATAGCCTAAGACTCTAAAAGCAATTCTTATTTGGTTTCACGTTATGGTGGATCTGGTATGATAGGAACAAAAAAAATTTTCTAAGCACAACAAGAAAAGTTAAACATTATACAAAAAATTAGATGGTTGGTTCATATGAGAAAGCAAAAGCAATTGTTTCAAGTTAATATGCTAAACATAGGTAGACTCCAGTCTCAATGAACTGGACCAAATTAAATATTGGTGCTTTGCTCTTAACTAAAACTAAGCAAGCCACAATTGGAAGAGTATGAGAGAATGTTAAGGAAAATGGCTAATAGGATACATGAGGAAAATTGGCCATATCAACATTATTGCTCTAGAGTTATGGGTCATTTATTGGGGAATTTAGAAATGTTTATAAAGGGGTTTTTCCTTTGGAAATTTATATGGACTCACAAATTGGTGCAAAATCATTAACCAGATATTGGAATTTATTTTGGAATGCAGTGAAAATCTTTGCAACCTAAAAAGTTGGACCATTGAAATCGTACCAAAAATATGCAACCAAGTAACAGACAAGCTAATAGGATATATGCAAGCATGGGTGCAAGATCTAACTCCTTTTTGTTTCTCGACATAAGGAAGTAGAGGGGGTTTTGCTAAATGACATAATAGGTTATGGAAGTTCTAAGGATGATGTGTATAATGTAAATGAAGGTGGATAATCTAACTTGATTGTATTGCTTTTGTGTTTATGTTCTGATGATTCATTTCGTCAGTCTATGAAATTGGATAAAGTCAAGCTCATAGACTCTCACTTGCATCTTTTTTATTCACTTGCTTTCTTTTCTATATATAGATTGGTTTTTTGTTAAATGGTTAAGATGTTCAAATCAAATTGGTCAGCACCACCACTCCATCGGCTAAAAAAAAAAACAAAACTACTCTAGCTTAGCTTGTTGTCGACACTAATTCAAATGACCAGAATCTTCCCTTAGTTTCCAAAGAAAAGCTATACATATTTGAATAAATTTATAGAGATAAGGAAGTCAATATAAAATGTTATAGAATGAATAAAAATATTAGGAATATATAACTGAAAGATCCAGAAAAAGATAGAATTTCATTACCTATCAACTAAAATATTCTAGAGATAAAATTATATTTCAGAAGAGAGAGACAGGCAAAGGATGGTCACTGGATGCTATAAATGGGGAAAGAAGATATTTCCTTTTAGAGAAAAAAAATCAAAAGTAATTAAAAGAAAGGGTAGAAAGAAAGGTTGTATAATATATAAGAGGAAGTGAATGGAACATGTCAAGGAGAATAAAACCTCAAACATTGTAAGTAATACTGAAGAATGAATACACAATTACAATGGAAAGAAAATTGAGAATGAAAGTCCCTTGTGAAATGCATTTGATAACAATTTTACTTTCAATTATAATGATCGAAGTATAGAACATTTTCGTCGTCCATTTAAGATAACGATATTTGAAATTGATGGCTACATGAATTGCCTACATATATTGCTACTAATCTCAACAATGAAGAACTCTTCCTATATGACATAAAATGATAGTGAAAACAATAAATACAAATAAATGAAGGTAGGAGTAGACGTGAACATAACACTTTTTTGTAAAACAATAATAGTTTGAACCAAAGCTCACCTTTCTCATAAAACTAGAAGTAAAAAAAAAAAAAAAAACAATGACATTATTATTATCACTGTTGTCAAGGGGATAAAAAAAAAAAACAAAAAAGAGAAGCGAGAAAGATGTGAGGGCAATTAAACAAACTAAGAGAGAGGGATGGAAGTGAAGAGAAGGAAATAAAAGCGTGAAAGAGAGTGTCTTGTTCTTAGTATTTTGGGGGTCTTTGAGTAGTCATATTCAGTTGAAAATTACCTAAGACTTATTATAATAGCAAAACTTTTGAAATTATATCTTAAATAGAATAGATGTGTCTTAACACATTATGCTGAAATTACAATTCCCATATGTTCTTGTGGAATTGCCTTATTAAGTTCTACATACCCAACGTAAAATTAAAAAATGTTTTGTCGCAAATTACATTACTTATCCTACCAATAACAGATCACATCCACAGACTTTATTGTTGGATAGTTTTGTTGAAGACAAGTCAGGAGTCTGGCATATTGTTCGATTTGTGGATTTATAAAACTCTAAAGTCCAACAGTGCATATACGAAAAATACTCGGCATCTTTGGTTGAATATTCAACGTACGTAAGGATCATATCAGATGATGATGATGATTTTTATTATTATTAACATCGACATTATTATTATTTCCCTCTGTTTATAGTAAAGATAATGTTTGTTGGAATGTGGAAAAGTATTGGAAAATTATAAATTGTTGAATATAAATAACAACAGCACCCACACCGATTGATATTACTCTTCTTCCTTCATTTGTTTCTCCTTTATTTATTTATATAATTTTGACTTTTTGTCCGTCTCGCCAGAAGCAGAGAAATTCAATTTGAGAGACAAGGCTAATTTGTCAAGTTTGAGCCGGAACGAATCTTTTTAAAAGGAATTCCATACGAAATTAAATATATCCCTACCATAACAGACATGTGTCCACGATTGTTTCCTCCAGATGTTTGACTCTGGTACTTTTTCTTTGTTTGAATGAATTTTCGGCTGGGAGGAAAAGATAGATTTGAATCCACTCCATTTATTATTCTCTAAATTCTTCATAATTTATAAATTAATTATTGAAATTGTCTAAATTTTTAAAATATCATGTAATATCATAATGATATTATTATATTTCTTATAATCTCAACTATTTATTACACATGGTAATATTTTAAGAAAATAACTAGAGAGAAATTGAGGAAAATAAGAGGAAATGATCTATTTTTAGATAAGAAAAAAGGGATTGTAGATTTTTCGTACATGCAAAACCACTGCATGTGTTTGGGAAAACAACAGCCTAACTTCAAACTCTCGTGCACATTTTCTTCATCTCCTTTTTTTTTTTTTCTTCTTTGTTTTATCCCCCTGAATTTCCACTCAACAAAGATAAAATATCAATTGAGCTAAGAAGTCCCAAAAGTCTTTGTTCTTTTAATAATGTGCATTTTATACCTCAAATCTAGCTTTTGTTTTCCTTTTCCTCTTTTTATTACCAACTAATATTATATTAAAATATTAGTGATGGAGAAAGTTTAACTTAATTTATTCTGTTGAAAGATTAATATCTATATGATTAGGTTATAACGGTCGTTATTATCTTATTTTTAGGTTAAAAACTCTATTTGTATACATGTTTTTATGTGATTTCATTATGGAAACTAAGTTAAGTCATAAAAATGTACACCCAATAAGTCATATGCAATAATGTCAGAAGAAGTATAAAAAAAGGAGCTTGTCATTTATATATTTATATGGTGAATCATTGTACCTATATTAACCAAAAATGCGTGGGGTCAGGGTATTTGTTACAAGTCAAAAATTAACCAATTAAAAAAAAAAAAGAAAAGCAAGGGATGAACTGTATTCGCAATTGTATTTGCTAGTTAAGCAGCCATTTGTCTTGATTTACTCTTTTTGCCCCTCTTTGAATATGTGCTCATCTTTAATTACTGTCATACTATAACTATAATTATGTGCATATTTCCTATTTCCTTTCGAGTAGATTGTGTACATTGTTTTTCTATTAAACATTCTAAAGGAAATAAAAAGTCGTTGAAAAAAAAAAAAAGGAAATAGAAATAGGATAGCAAGCCAAACACTAATTTGCAAGAGTAGAAAAGGATTAAAAAAGGGTACAAACATGGGTGCGGGCATTATAAAAGAATTCTATCCAAATTTTGAATATATAGTTGTGAAACACAAAACATGTATTTATCAAAAAAAAAAAAGGTAACTTTTTTATAGAAACCCCTAAATAGGAATGTTGTTTATGTAATTTATATATATATATTAATTAAGTTCGTTCTGCTGTTCCATATCATGAAGAATGTTAGTTACTTAATCCACAGACATGGAAAAATAGGCATTGCATGGCCGAGCATTAACTTCACCGTATCAATCGAATTGGATTATAGGAAAAGTCGTGGATATTCAAAAGGGAATCAAATGTATCTCTTGGCTGCTTTTCAGCAATAAACAAATCAAATAACATTATAAATCTCAATGCGGCTTACCAACTTTCCGAGGGGACTCTTCACGAGGCGGCTATATTGTTATCCTCATTGGTTGAAATAGAGAGTTACTGCTATGATTTGCAGTGATTGCAAGTCATTGAATGTAGCTTAATGTTTGAATAATAATAGATTATAATATGCTATAAAAGACAACAATGAATGGGCAAAAAAAATGTAAGAAAAGGAGAAAGTAACATCAGAAAATATGATAAAAGATCTGTTAGAATGTCTCTTTCTTCTATGGTCAAGATAATATTTGTTAGAATGAGGAAAAGTAATAGAAATAGGAATTTGCTCACGACTGCTAATAAAGAAAATATCAATTAAATTGATAACGTATAAATGTAACTTAAAATCTATAACGGAGAAGCTATATTCACGGCCATATTTGCTCCTTAAGCATCCATTTTCTTGATTAACCCTTTTTGCCTTTCTCTAATTACCTGCCTCACTTTAATTACCAGCATATTTTGACCATAACCATATGGAGGAATATTCTATGATTCTATTCTTGTTGTTTCTTACAAGAATAATTTAGCCCTCTATCGTAATCTTGACTTATATTCTTTTAAATTTGCATCATTGAGTTCACAATTAAATTTGGATCAACAAACTAATTGTAAATTGAATGATCCAAATTTAAAGAAAAGTAAATCAAGAATAAAACGAATAACTAGAAGGATCCCATAAAAATGAAGGACCACATGTCCCTATTTCCTTTCTATTAAATTGTGTGCTTTACTTTTCTAGTAATCATTAAAAGGATATTAAAAGTTTTATATAGAAAAAGGAAAT
The DNA here is from genome assembly GCA_024138015.1 of Lumnitzera littorea. NCBI lineage: Eukaryota > Viridiplantae > Streptophyta > Magnoliopsida > Myrtales > Combretaceae > Lumnitzera > Lumnitzera littorea. The sequence continues at coordinate 100,546,806 of JAMXBB010000008.1, forward strand.
ATTGATAGGATAGCAAGCCATATACTAATTTACAAAAAAAATAAAAAGTAAAAAAAAAAAATGAAGAGGACAAACATAGTGCTATGTGAAAATATCGTATTCAAACTTCACGTGTTAAGTGCTAATGTTCACATAAATGGATTTCTATTAATATTACAAATGGATGAACTACATGGAAACGTATTTAACGCTGAAGACAGCTTGCAATGGTCGTGTGGTATTGCAAACTTTGTAGAGAAAAGGGCACCGGGCATCGACAGAGCCTTGAGGGAACAACCATGGGTGTAAGCAGAAAAATTCTTAGACTTAATGAGAATGCACGAATGACCAAATAGAAAAATTGTGGACTGAAGATGAAATAATAGATACAAATTTTACATGAATGTAGTAAAAACTTCAAAGTAGAAGTTCACATCCAATCAAATTTTTTCGTTTTAATGATTGAAGCATGCAATTATCAAAATATCAGCCAAGAAACGTTCTGTAGATAACTGATGATAGCATGTAAATTCATGGTAATATGTGACTAGTAATTATACTAAAATGAAGTTTCAATGACAATTTTTCATATTGCAAGCGTTGCCATTGTCATAAAGGAGCAAAAGCCCATTCCTTATGCCATATTTAGTTCTAGTAATATAATATATATATGTGTGTGTGTGTTGGGGGGGTGGGGTATATGATGATCTCAACTGAAAAATAATAGAATATAATGTGAAGACTATACATTTGTTGTTTACACGTGTAACTATTAAAACATGTAAATATTAGAGCTTAACATTTTTCCCTCTTCTAAGCTTTGTATTACTCTTTAGCTAGTTCTAGTTTTCTCAGGTAGTTAGTCTTAAGGCATTAGCATAAATACTTGTTTTGTACTTTTGTTATGATATACAATAGAATTCACTTTAATCTTTTCCTTTGTAAGATCTGGTTATCAATGATAACCTAGTACTATTAGACAAATTTATGATAATCTTCAAGTAATGGGTTGTCTTCACTATATTGCTGACCTTTCTCTTAAATTAGACAAATTTCATCCTAAAGACAACAAGATTGTTTTTCTTGGCTATACAAGTGGTCATAAGGGCTATTGGGTTTACAAACTCTCTACTAAACAAGTAATTATCAATAGAGGTGTGGTTTTCTTTGAAGATGTGTTTCCTTTCAAGGAAGTTTCTATTGTTGGCAATGCTTCTAGTTAGTCCTCCTCTTTTTTGCCTTTTGTTTTTTTGAAATGGATACTTGTCCACCTATATGTTCTACCATTCCTTCTTCTTCTTAATGTGATTTGCCACAAGAGTCTTTTTTTCTTGTTACTACTTTAAATACTGAGCCTTCTATCTCCACCTTCAGCCTTCATAAGTTAAATAGAGTTAGATAAATAACCTCTTAGCTCTACGACTTTGTGCATATGGTAAACTCTAATGTGCTTGATAACAATCTAGGTCTAATTACGAGACCTTAAACCTTAGGACTTTCAACCCTCATGCCCCGAACCCTCTTACGTGAGCTAACTTAAGAGGAGGAGAAGTTTCTTTAGGCCAACTTATTGAGTTAATTGAGCTCTTTGTAGGATAGATCACAATCTCTCGAGTGGAGGAACTTAATATAGAAGCCAAGGTCTTTCATAACTTTGAGCCATCAAGCATTAAGCTCCATTACTCTTAAACTACCTAAAACTGAATAGTTTGAGAGTACATAATGGCCTAAGTCTACATCTATTGCAAGAGTACACTTTTTCTATCTTTACTAAACTACCTTTGTACCTTGTTTGTTCTCTGTTTCTAGAATAGAATCTATTTTTGTAAATTTTTGGAAACATAGGACCTACCATATATAAATATCCTCATTTGTAATAGCCGCATCATCAACTTGAAAATCAGTAATAGAATATCCCATTTATTTCTTGCACTTGTGCTCTCCATTGTTGGAAAAACAAGTCGAGAATTACTCTTATTTAGTCCTTCTTAAGCATGGGCTAGTGATGAGTGACCTTAAGGACTTGCTTGTGCATCATATCAAGTGTAGACCTAAGCTCATGTGAAGCATTAGTGCATAATATCCATCACCGGTGCATAGGAACCAACTCAACCTTGGACTACTATTTTCCTTTCGAGCCATCTTACAGCTTGGACCCATCTTTTATGTTCACATGATACCATTAGTCTTGTATTCATCCACAACTAGTATCCATATCATCTTGGTATTAAAGCTTTGGCAATGACCAACAAGTGAAGCTTCTTAAACTATGTTCTTATTCGTATGATTATTATAGTATTATGCGGTTAAAGTAGTTTTAGTGGTTGTATGGTTGTCGTGAGTAATAAAGTGGTTGTTTAATATAATACTTATAATACTCTATTCTCCCCTATTATCAACTATAGAAACAGAGTAAGTATTACCCTCCATTTTGTGGAGTACTGTGTTGGGTATTAAAGTGTTAGAACGTATTGGTTGTATTTTAGGTTGTAATTAGAGTGAGTATTGTTAAGTTGTTGTTTGACGTAAGGTTTTGAAGTGGATATGTGTGATTTTAAAGTTGTTCTGATTGAACAAAGTAGTGTCGAGAAGTGATGAACAATGTTAGTTAGAGTGTGAAAGGGACTCTTAGAGACCATAAAAGTGGAGTTGCTCATGTTTGATGCCAACAAGGAAGTTATAACCCTAAGTTAGTTTATGACAAGCTTGATAAATTTACTAACCTAGTTAAGAGCTTGGTCATTGCCATGAATTGATGAGCCTTTAGAGATGAGCCAAATAATAGCCAAACTTATGGAGAGCAATGTTATGCTCCGAAGCAGCAGAGTTGTAACAGCTTCACCGTGTAAACCATTTTAAGATAGAAGTTGGCCTTACAATCGCTATCCTAGACCTGATCTATACAATGCGTCTACGACTAACCTACTTTGAAGTAAACAGTTTGTAATTTAAATAAATCATTTACCTAAGAAAATGAGGAAATATATATATATACACTATAATTTAGTTATTACAATTAAAGTTTACAATATTTCTCCATAATATATTTCCTAATTATTAGATTATTCAGAAATGAAAAATTCTAAAGTCAAAGCTTAGACCTTAAAAATATGTGTTTATTCCTCAGATGTTTTTCCTCACTCCCTAGGATCCAGTAGTTGCTAGCTTCAAAGTAGTTGTATGCCGCTTCTTAGCCAGCACCTACACGACGTCTATTAGGATGTGAGCAACCATAGCTCAGTAAGTTAGGATGGAGGACTTAAAACTATACCATAAATACAATAAGGTTATCAACCAACTTATTAGGTGCAATACATGTTCAAGCAAATGCCATCGTAGGACATTGTTTGGCCCGTCGTAAGATTAGAGAAATTGTGCTTGCTCTAATCCGAGTTAAGTTGCCATTAATGCGACAGCTTACGACCAAACCCAAGCTTATGCAATGGAGACCTCGCTCCTCCTGTGATTACCTTCGAACTATTGACTTCACTCTCGCCGCAACCTTCTCCCCTGTCATTTAATTCGACTAAGGATGAAGAAGGGACCATTATGCAATCTTGCGCTATCCCTTTTGAAGGGGTTGGTATTTGGCCGGAGAGTCCTAGGTTTCCCCTAATGGGTTGCCATACAGGTCCGATTATGATTACAAGTCGTATATTTAATTAAGTTCAGTTTAGGGTAATCAATCATTTCATATAAATCATACAATACAGGCTAGAACAATAAACAGAATCATAGTATTACTCATAATCAAGCACATGCACACAACAGACTATCTAAAAAGTACAACCAAGTATAATCTTAAGCCTCCAAAATACAGTATCGTATTAATTCTAACTTACCTCGACTCTTCGCTTACTAACTCAGGCCATTACCGATTATCCCTATAACACAAATGTGGTTTCAGTTTTTTTTTTTTTTTCATATAACTATTATAGGTTCGTTTTATCCTGTAACGATTATTGTTATGTTTTTTTTAGGGTTTAATATACCTAATTATCAAGGTCTTAAGTCTTTTACAATTATTCTAAGTTTAGGGTTAGGTTTGGGTTTGGTTTTTGCATCGATTTGTAAATTAGATTATAGTTCGATTTCTAAGTACTGTTTTATACCCGAACTTTAAAAACTTGTTTTTACTCATAATATGAAATTAATCACCTTATTTCTCGATATCCTAAATACCATCACTACCCCTAATTAGTATTTTATTCCACCCGATATACTTAAATTCTTATTAGTGTACTGATTTTACTCTTGATGTGAGAAATTTTTACGTTTTTCATATAATTACATGAATTTAAGTTTTCTATCAGTTTTATTATATATCCCTATTATTTATATAATATCAATTTTTATCCTAATATTTTCTATTTATTATATTTCCAATAATTACATATTATGTATTATCACCTATTATGTATATAATTCACATCTAATATTTCTTTCACTCTAATTACCATCTCCCAACATCAATTATCATTTCAAAATGTCTAAATTCATCTTAAATCAGATCTTACACATAATTTCCCTAATTTACAAAATTAACTCAAAATATACTATTTTTCCCTATTACTCAATAACTACATAATTAACCTAATAATAACATCTAACACCCTAAATGCTACAAGTATCATACTCCATCAGATTTCAACATCCTAAAATATATACTTATTCACTAAATCAGTAATTAACTATTTAATTACTTTATTAATCCTAAATTACCCATTTTATGCCTCATTTTAAGGCCTAAAAATTATCTAAAAATTTCAAAAATTAATTTTTGAAAACAGGCTTCATAGCACTGTTCTATATCATCTAAGTAGTCTACACAAAAATTTTGGATTCAAAACTACACTTCTAAGGTCATTTATTTTTAAACCGAAACATGCTCGGTTTTGCATGATTTCTTAAGGACCCTATATCACGAGACATATTTTTATCAAAATAATATTTTTCCTAAATACTACATACAAAAATATTTTAGAATAACAAAATTCATAATTTTCTAAGAATATTTACTATTTTTACAAAATTACATAAAATCTAGTTGGAAATCGGACTCACCGGTCGGGCAGCTTCGGCCACTGTGGCCTTGTCGGTCAGTTTAGGTGCTGCCACCACTATATGGTGGTGGTGGCCGTCCACTCCTAACTACTCGTCTAGTGTAGGTTCCCCTTTGTAGCCTTGATTGTACAATTTTTTCTTATCTTTTTTTCTAACCTTAATTTTTCACTCAATTTCGCCTTTCTCTATTTTTCTCACTCTCCAAACTGACCAATGAGCTTCTGAAATTTTCTTGCTATTTATAGAGCTTTATGAAAATTATTGTGCATTAATTAGACAAGACAATTGCCTTATCTTCTTCCAATTTGACTTTTGTGTTATTCTAATTTAAATGGCTAATTTCTTTGTTATTTTCCTCAGCTGCTATGACCTATATCTGGATCATTCATTATTTTTCCTGATTTTTCTTGATTTTTCCTTGATTAATTATGAATTTTTTTAATGATTTAGTATTATTTTAGTACATTTCGCGTATTTTAAGTAATTACGCGTATTTCTACCTACATATAAATTCATATATAGTACAAATAGATATTCTTAAATATTATTTAGGTTTTTTTATAATTTTTAGTATACATATAATTTATCTCTAGCAATTCGTTAATTATTGGAATGCATTTTACGCATTTTCGATAAATAACGAGTTATATATTTAAAATTTGGAATTTTTATATTCTTTTATTTTATTGCTTATTTTCTTAAATTCAAACTTACAGGATCATTTTTGCTAATATTTTTTACTTTACTTATAATTTAGACTTGATTGGATCTTTTAGCCGATCGAAACCTTGAATAACTAGTTATGGGGCTTACATTTCTATCCCCCTTTAAAATAGTTTCATCCTCGAAACTACTATATATCAATGTATTTCTTACTTATTAGGATCGATAGTTTATATATTATTACTACTCTAAAAATCGAAGAAACCACAACTAATACTTTGTCTTCACTACATTAAGTTTTACTTTAGTTTATAAGTCTAGACCTTCGTCCTGTCGTATCTTTATCTATTTTGTGTCTCAATTCTCGAACTTCTGAACTTAATTATCCAGTATTTTTGGAGGTTACTTCATAACCTTAAAACCCATCTTCCATTCTATTGAACTATCTTCAAATGAAATTTCTGTATAGTTCACCGATTAAGTTTTCGAATTGCTTCCTAATTAACATTCTACTTCTTTTTTACTTGAACCTTTGCTCGATCTTTTAATTTTCCTTCCGTTGCATTCCCTACCTTAGTATTAATCAGGGCTTTTTTCATTACCATAGTCCTCTAATCGTATTGTATTATGTTATAACTTAACTTTATGACCTCGCAAATTTTCTTATTGGTTTATTCTCTATTTATTTCTTGTTTAATTGTTTCTTAAGTTTTATTTATGATCATTAGTGATTCTAAATTTACTTCATATCATCACTTTTCCTCCCATCCATAATCTTCTACTCAAAATGATTATACTACTGTTATAACTTCTCATTTGTTCTTCATACAGCTTAGCATAGGATCAATAGAAGCAAATTTGGCAAATCTCGACTTTTCTTCATCTTGAATTCAAATGAGATGGTTAATGACTCAATTTGACTTGACTTAACTCGACTCAACTTAAGAAGAATGAATATGACTTTTGACTGACAGACTCAGCAAAAGAGACAATATTAAGAAGGACTGATTACTTGACAAAACATGACACAATAGAATACACTGATCAATTCAACATGACACGAGACTTGACAACAACAATTTGACAATTTCAGATTTGCCATGTCCTTGTTGGATTAACTATTGCAACTACTAATATGAAGTACATTATAGCTTTATAGTTTCTTCATATACTGGATTACCTCAATGGATTTTCCTCTAATCACCAATTCAACATTTTTAATATCCACTGAAATACCTTCTCTAAATATAACGAGCTTAATGAAAACATATTCTCTCCTCCGAAAATCACATGTCTTCCATTTCAATATACTACTTATAATCACTCAATTTCAATAATGCTATCTACAGATACTTTGTATATCAAAATACTATTGACGGATATCACAATAAGCGTTTCATATACAGTTGGCATGCATTGGTTTCTCCCAATTCTGTGAATACAATTTATGCACTAATTCTATCTTGATATCATTCCAATCTAATATTACTTTAGAAATTGGTAGTCACTTCTCTAACTCTTAAGGCCTCATTTACTACATCCAATACAGAGTTTCGATCGTAGGTTTAGTTCTTGATTAACTTAATCATGAAATTCAAATATCCACAAAATAATCTTCAGAAATACATTTGAACCTTTATATGTTACTAGTAGATCTAGTACTTATTAGTATTTTCTTCAGTCTCTTCTCTATACATATCAACAAACTTCTCATAATATACCATCAGTAACTTTCCTTTTAATTTCATTTCCATCATACCCTACAATTCTATGGATTAATATCCTTCTTCCAATATAAATTCTAAACTAATAGGTAACGATAATCTCAATCACCTTAAATCTTTTTTTCATTCACTAGTTTCCAACTTGTAGGGGATTAACACTTTAATATTATTATTGTAGTTGCATTTCATCCATTTGTATATTCTACAGTGAGGGTACTCATCAACCAATCCTTTTGTTCATATTTATTATTATTCAACTAAGATTAAATGAGAGTTCTTTTTTTTTTTTTTTTCTGAAATCACTACTTATCTCTTAACTTCTTTAAGCTTCGATCCTTAAATAACTATCTGTGATCAATATTTCTTATCATCCTATCATAATTAGTTTACTAATAGATAACTGTCTCATAAAATTTACTTTCTGGAGAGTTATGCCTTTTTAGATTGATCCTTAGGATAACTAAATAACTGTTGATTAAAAGTCCTAATCATCTCTACCTTGTTATTTTAATTCCATCTCCACCATCACTTGTTATTCATCCTATTACTATTTGAGGGTACTTAGATACATATTCGATTATAGTTTACTTGACAGTCTTACTTCATTTCTCATATATCATTTAATAACTACCCATCTCCTATAATCAATTATAAGTACCATATAATGATATAATTTCACTTGCCTCAGCACTACATAAAGATCTCATTATCCATTTCATATTTATTTGGCTTCACTCACACTTAATTATCACTCCAAACTATAATTCTCCAATTCATGATTCATTAAAGGCCTAAGAATTCTTAATCTGATTGTAGCCTCATAGCATTATTTCTTCTACTTTTCTTACACATATAAAGGACTTCTAAGATTGATTACCAAAATACATTTGATCTTTTGATACTCCTAGCTACAATTATGTCAATCATCATTTCATTTCAAACATGTCCATAAGAATACACTTTCGTCAAGAAGCATAATTACATCCATTAAGAGATCGTTAAGGTATCCACATATATGAATAACTAACATAGGATCAATTCTAATTCTCTAAAAAACATGATCAACTATTATACCATGTCTATAATTCAAATTACTTAGAACAACTATTCATTCAAAAAAACTTCCACTACATTTGTCTTCTAATTAATTCAGTATCTTTTTCACTTGTTAATTTAGTATTTTATACTTCCATAAGAAAATCAGAAATAACGATAACTTCATATACCTTATCATTATCAAACTCCTTATTATTCTTATTATTGTCATCATTTATCATCTCCTATATCGCATTCTCATTCTATATAAGATTTACTTCCGAATTAAGTTTTGATTATATCTCTAGTATAGATTCTGATTCATTTTTGAATCAGTTTTTAACTTTTCCCTCTCAATGGTTTGTCTGCTTAGAATCCACTTCTATACCATGCTTTATTTCACTTCAAATTATACTACCTCATATTTATATTAAGCACCAAGCTAAAATCATCTCTGAAATCCTGTAAGTTTTGGATTCACCTTAATTTTCAATGCATATCACCATATCTCTCTTATTTTAAAACTCAAATTGATTTCCATTATTGTTCATGAGTCTCGTTACTTCATCACATCTCACTGATTACAACATAAATTCATCAAAAAACTTCTTAGGAATTTCATCCACAATATTAACATATCCTACTAATCAATTCTATCAATATTCTTTACATCTCAACTCTATATTAGCTCAAAGATTCTTCTTCATTCAATCCAAATCACTTCAATAAACCACCAATTCTTACATATATAAAACACTTCCGAAATCGGTCACTTAAGACACATCCAATCCCCTTTCACATTCTTACTCACAAGTGTATAATACATTATAAGAGATGTACATATCCAAAGAATACACATCCATCAATGAGCACAACTATATCTATTTAAAGATCAATAGGATCTTAACTTATATGAATAGCCAATCATATGATCAATCCTAACTCCTGAAAAAATATAACCAACTAATACATTATATTCATAATTCTAATTAACTATCACCTCATATACTGTATTCTCATGCTATATATAATTTTAATCTACTCCAACTAATTCAGGAAAATGTGAAAGCCATTCAATAAACCTTTAGGGTTAATTATCTAAAGATATATGATGTACTAGTCAAAGTATAAGTCGTATTAGTAGAATCGGATATCTTTCTTCTATCGTTACTATACATATCTTCCTAGCATTACTTGAGTTATAATCCTTCACTTCCAAATTATTCTTATCCAACAAGTCATTTCACATGATTATCTATTATGTTAAAACTCAGATTGATCTCCGTTATTGTTCATAAGTCTCATCACTTCTCATCAATTACAACACAACTCCATTAACAAACTTCTCAGTAATATCATTCATAATATTAACATATTCCAACTAACTAATTATAATATTGTTCTCTACATCTCAATTTTGGAATAAATCAGGAATTCTTCTTCATTCCACTTAAATCACTTCAACTATTCACCAATTTCTTTATATGATCCTATCACTAGAGTCAAATTTGATTTACGCCTATCTCAATTTAGTGTTATAATTGGTACTTATCTTATAATTTGTAATACGATACTTTAATATATCTTTATTTCTACCCACTCTTAATGTACTCCTAAGATGTTTAACTCTTTTAATTGTTCATTTCAAAGCGAGTTCAATAGAACTTTGCTCTGATATTAAATTAGAACTGTCACACCTCGAAGTGGCAGAGTTATAACAGCCCCGTCGTGTAAACCATTCTAAGATAGAAGTTGGCCTTACAACTGTTATCCTAGACCTGATCTATATACGGTGTCCATGACTAACCTACTTTGAAGTAAACAATTTGTAATTTAAATAAATCATTTACCTAAGAAAATGAGGAAATATATATATATATATACATTATAATTCAGTTATTACAATTAAAGTTTACAATATTTCTCCATAATATATTTCCTAGTTATTACATTATTCAGAAATGAAAAATTCTAAAGTCAAAGCTTAAACCTTAAAAATATGTGTTTATTCCTCAGATGTTTTTCCTCACTTCCTATGATCCAATAGTTGCTAGCTTCAAAGTATTTGTATGCTGCTTCTTAGCTAGTACCTACACGACGTCTATAAGGATGTGAGCAACCATAGCTCAGTAAGTTAAGATGGAGGACATAATGGGTTGCCATGCAGGTCCGATTATGATTACAAGTCATGTATTTGATTAGGTCCAGTTTAGGGTGATCAATCATTTCATACAAATCACATAATACAAGTTATAACAACAAACAGAATCATAGCAACACTCATAATCAAGCACATGCACACAACAGACTATCTAACAAGTACAACTAAGCATAATCTCAAACCTCCAAAATATAGTATCGTATTAATCCCAACTTACCTCGACTCCTCGCTCGCTCGCTCACTCGAGGTTTAACTCACTCAGGTCATCGCCGATCATCCCTATAACACAAACGTGGTTTCAGTTTTTTTTTTTTTTTTTCATATAACTATTATAGGTTCGTTCTATCCTATAACACTTATTGTTATGTTTTGTTTAGGGTTTAATATACCTAATTATCTAGGTATTAAGTCATTTACAATTATTCTAAGTTTGGGGTTGGGTTTGAGTTCGGTTTTCGCATCGATTTCTAAATTAGATTCTAGTTCGATTTTTAAGTACTGTTTTATACTCGAACACTAGAAGCTTGTTTTTATTCATAATATGAAATTAATCACCTTACTTCTCAATATCCTAAATACCATCACTACCCCTAATTAGTATTTTATTCTACCTAATACACTTAAATCTTTATTAGTGTACCGATTTTACTCTTGATGTGAGAAATTTTTACGTTTTTCATATAATTACATGAATTTAAGTTTTCTATCATTTTTATTATATATCCCTATTATTTATATAATATCAATTTTTATCCTAATATTTTTTATTTATTATATTTCCAATAATTACATATTATGTATTATCACCAATTATGTATATAATACACATTTAATATTTCTTTCACTCTAATTACCATCTCCCAATATCAATTATCATTTCAAAATGTCTAAATTCATCCTAAATCAGATTTTACACGTAATTTCCATAATTTACAAAATTAACTTAAAATATACTATTTTTCCCTATTACTCATTTACTACATAATTAACCTAATAATTACATCTAACACCCTAAATGCTACAAGTATTATACTCCATCAGATTTCAACATCCTAAAATATATACTTATTCACTAAATCAGTAATTAACCATTTTTCCTAAATTACCCATTTTATGCCTCATTTTAAGGCCTAAAAATTATCTAAAAATTTCAAAAATTAATTTTTAAAAACGAGTTTCATAGCACTGTTCTATATCTTCTAAGTAGTCTACAGAAAAATTTTGGATTCAAAACTACACTCCTGATGTCATTTATTTCTAAACCGAAATATGCTCAATTTTGCATGATTTCTTAAGGACCCTATATCACGAGATATATTTTCATCAAAATAATATTTTTCCTAAATATTACATACAAAAATATTCTAGAATAACAAAATTCATAATTTTCTAAGAATATTTACTATTTTTACAAAATTACACAAAATCGAGTTAGAAATCGGACTCACCGGTCTGAGTGGCTTCGTCCACCGCCGGCCACCGTGGCCTTATCGGCTGATCTAGGCACTGCCACCACCGTATGGTGGTGGTGGCCATCCACTCCCAGTTGCTCGTTTGGTGTGGGTTCCCCTTTGTAGCCTTGATTGTACAGTTTTTTCTCATTTTTTTTTTCTAATCTTAATTTTTCTCTCAATTTCGCCTCTCTCTATTTTTCTCATTTTCCAAACTGACCAATGAGCTTCTGAAATTTTCTTGCTATTTATAGAGCTTTATGGAAATTATTGTGCATTAATTAGACAAGACAATTGCCTTATCTTCTTCCAATTTGACTTTTGTATTGTTCTAATTTAATTGGCTAATTTTTTTCTTATTTTCCCCAACTGCTACGACCTATATCTAGATTATTCCTTATTTTTCTAATTTTTCTTGATTTTTCCTTAATTAATTATGAATTTTCTTTAATTATTTAGTATTATTTTAGCACATTTCACGTATTTTAAGTAATTACGCGTATTTCTACCTACATGTAAATTCATATATAGTACAAATAGATATTCCTAAATATTATTTAGGTTATTTTATGATTTTTAGTATACATATACTTTATCTCTAGCGATTTGTTAATTATCGAAATTCGTTTTACGTATTTTCGATAAATAACGAGTTATATATTTAAAATTTGGAATTTTTATATTCTTTTATTTTATTGCTTATTTTCTTAAATTCAAACTTATGGGATTATTTTTACTAATATTTATGGCTTTACTTATAATTTAGGCTTGATCGGATCTTTTAGCCGATTGAAACCTTCAATGACTGGTTGTGGGGCTTATAAGCAAGGCGAGGTCATGGCTATATTGGCCGACCCAAATCATCAATGATTTAGAATTCTATCACCTAGCACATAAAGGGAATTATAGTGGTTGAAAGGCCTATTCATCAAAAACTTGCCATAAATGAGATGGAGGAAGTGGATGAGGAGATGGAATAACAAGGAAATGAGTACTATGAATTAGAGGTCTGAAATATCTAGGCCCTTAGAGTAAAAGGCCTAAAATTGCAAGTTTTGGGCTTCTCAAGTAGCAGTGATGCCGAGGGCTACATAGCTTAGGTTGATAAGATTGAGAAGTAATTTCAATTTCATGAAGTCCTCGAGAATACCAAGGTAAGGCTTACTGTACCAAAGTTCACTTGTTATGCCGCTTTGTATTGAAAGAATTTACTGGCTACTCAACAAAGAGAAGGAAAATAAAAGGTCAAAGATGAAGAGAGTGATGAAGAGGAGCTTCATACCAAGCTATTATCTCAAGACACATTTAAGACGTTACAGGAGTTAAGATAAGGACGTTTGAGTATAGATGCCTACGTAAAAGAATTTCAAATATTGATAATCCATTATGAAGTGATGGAACCCAAGGACAGAACTATATTTAAATTTATTAGTAGATTTAGGTATGAGATTGTGGATAATTTAGAGACAAGGGACATTAGCATACATGATGAAGTAATCCAAGTTCACTAAAGGATAGAGCATCGTTGGGTGAGCAGATTCTAAGCTCTTACCAGTCAAGCCCTACCAAGTCGACCTACTCCGAGCATAACTATGCAATAGGAACTAAGCAATACTAGTGAAACTTGACCTATTTCGATTAACCGAGTTGATGAGAAGGAAGTCATTAAGGAAGTTTAAGAAGGGAAGAAGCTTAGGATGGAAGATGAGTGAAATTAAGTGCATCAAGTGCCAAAGATTTGAACATAAGATAACTTAATGCTCGAACAAAAGGACAACAATAGGATAAGGAGAAATGTTGACCATCGAAGTCAAGGGTATTGACAAAGAGGTAAAGGAACCAAAAGAATTTGAATAATTTGATCTGTTTAAGGAGGATGAAGCCATCTATAGTGAAGAGGGCAATTTCATGCCTATGACCATGGTTGCTGAGACAGGTGATAAGTGTTAGCCTAACACCTGATGATGTGTAATGTCAGAATTTGTTTCACATCAAGGTAATGTTGTGTACACTTGTTATTGACAGTAGCAGCTATGTTGATGTAGCCTCTACATTTATGGTCTAAAAATTGAAGCTACCAATCATACCCCATCCTAAGCCTTATAAACTACATTGGCTCAGTGATAAGGGAGCCTTCCAAGTAAATAAGCAAGTCATAGTATCGATATGATGTACCAACTATGAATGCTTCGCATGTACTTCTTAGAAGGCTATGGATGTTTGATCAACAAGTGATCTATGATAGAAGGAAGAATACATGCTTCTTTCAACATGAAGGTAAGAAGGTAAGGTTAAACCTTATGACTTTTGAACAGGTTAAGAATATGCAAGCTCAACTCAATTGAGCTTTAAAGAAAGTGGCCTTAGTAATAATGTGAGTTGAGTTGTCAATAGAGATAAAGTTAAAGGTGTTAATCTTCTTATTGATCAAAAGGTTACAAGAGCTGAAGGGATAGGATGCTAAGCTACTTGCTAAAGTGAGAAGACTACTAGATGGATTTGTTGACCTATTTCCTGACGAACTAGTCAAGGGCCTACCCCTAACTTGAGGAATTGAACATGCAATTGATTTGTAACTTGGTGCTACCTTGCCAAACAAGCTTGCATGTAGAATAAACCCTCAGTAACCTATTAAGCTACAGAAGTAGGTTGACAAACTAATAAACAGAGGTTACCTTCAAGAATCCTTATGTCCTTGTTCCATGTCGACCTTATTAGTGCTAAAGAAGGATGATACATGCCAAATGTATGAAGATAGTTGTACTATTAATAGAATTACCATCAAATACAGGTACCTTATACTCCAACTTGATGACTTGTTAGATAAATGACGTGGGGCAAGAGTCTTTTCTAAGATCGATCTCAAGTTATGTAGGTAGGAGATATGTGGAAAACCGCATTGAAGACTTGGCATAGATTATATAAATGGCTAGTGATGCCATTTAGGTTATTAAAAATGCTAAGCACATTCATGCGATTAATGAACAATGTGTTTTGAGAACTAATTAGGAAGTTTGTAGTTGTCTACTACGATGAAATTTTTGTTTATAGCCCTAACCTAGAGACACATTGTTAGCTTCTCTAAGCTCTAAGCTAAGAAGCTATATGGAAATCTAAAGAAGTTTAAATTTTGCCAACTTGATGTAGTTTCCTTGGGTTTTATTGTAAGTGAAGGAGGTATCCAAGTTGATGAAGAGAAGGTGAAAGCGATTACTAAAAGGCTTATGCTAACCTATTTTGTTGACATTCATAGTTTTCATGGACTAGCATCATTTCATCACCACTTCATTAAGAACTTCAGTACCATCATACCTCTACTTACCAAGCTGTTAAAGAAGATTGTAAAGTTCAAGTAGGGAGCTAAGGAGCAACAAAGCTTTGGAGAAGTAAAGAGGAAGTTGATCATTGCTCCTATACTTGCTCTACCTGACTTCAATAAGGTATTTGAGCTAAAATGCGATGCTTCTAGGATAAGCATAGATGTTGTATTGATGCAGGATGGCCAACCCATCACTTACTTAGTGAGAAGCTCTATGAGCCATACTTAACTATTTTGTATATGATAAGGAGTTCTCCTTAATCCGAGCTCTAATGGTCTAGTAATGTTATCTATTGTTAAGAGAGTTCGGGATATACACCAACCATGAGTCATTAAGGTATTTGAAGAGCTAACCTAAGTTATCAAAGAGACAAAGAACATGGGTTGAGTTCATTAAGGGATTTTCTTATGTTGTAACATCTAAGAATGGTAGGACTAATTTAATGGCCTATGCCCTATCAAGACGGCATACCCTCTTATCTAAGCTCCAAACAAGACTTCTTGGATTCTCTTTTACATCGAGGACCTAAACTTTGGCCTGATTGATGAGAAGTTAAACAAGGACAAGTTATTGATGACTATCATAAAGAGGATGGATATATGATTCAAAAAGGAAAATTATGTATTCTAACTTGCTTCATGAATGAGTTATTAGTATGAGAGGTACATGGTGGTGGACTATTCGGTCATTTTAGTGAGAGGAAGACTCTTGAGTTATTAGCATGGAGGTTCTTTTAGCATATGATGAGGAGAGAGGTAGGTTTTTTTTTTGTTAGAGAAGTATGCTACTCACAAAAGGGTGAAAAACTAAGTTGAACAAGGGCCTTATCTATGACCACCCATCTCGACTAAACCATAGTCCTAGCTGAGCAAGACTTTGTATTGAGTTTACTGAGGATGTCCTAAGGGAAGGACTTCATCATGGTGGTCATGAATCGGTTCGATAAGATAGCACACTTTATGCTGTGCAATAGAACTAACGATACTTTGACTATTTCTTTTTTCTTTTTTACAAAAATAGGTCAAGTTGCATAAAGTACCAAAGACTGTATTATCTGATTAAGATCTCAAGTGCTTAAGCCATTTTTTGAAAATGTTGTGCAAGTGATTGGGAACTAAGTTATTATTCAACATGACTAGACTTATACAAGGACTTAGTCCGAACCATGAATTGGTTGGACTCAAGGGTACGGAAGCCTAAACCAATAGGTCATTAAATCGGTTAAGCTAACCTACTAAACCAAACTGGTGGGTTAGCCCACCGTTTCAAGCCAGTTTGAACACTCCATTATTGAAAAAAAAAAAAAAAAGTTCAACCCTAACATGGCAACATCTTCTTCTACTTTTCCCTTTCTTAACAAACATCAACTTTATCTTATTCTCTTTTGCTTTCCCTTTTCCACTTTACCTTACACTTACACACATGATACATCAACTTGCTCTTTTCTTTATCCCTTTCAACCTTATTGTTATTCATTATCTCTCTTTCAACTATATACTCCAATCTACTCTTTCTTTTACAGAGCACTTATATCACTACTAACTTACACTGCACATAAACAAATACAATTCATTATTCACTCTACATTCAATGCCACATTAGCAAACATAAGTCATGTATTCTACTTTTCTAGAAATCATAAACCATAAGCACTTACAGTTATAGTCACAATATAGTCTAATCTAAGACACGACACCATACACAAATACAATTGAATTTTGAGTGGATGAGTAGACTTTTAGAATGACAAAATATTTGAAGATGGATGGGGGCATACATATGGACCAATAACAACAGGTATTGGACATTAGCTATAAATGCATTAAGGAAATTTTAGAAATTCAGCTCATTCATAAAATGGCAAAATATTTAAAACATTCAAATTTTTAAGGACAAGCATATGTGTATAGTAGATGAAATAAATTGGCTTGAGGGCTTAGGCTCACATATGCAACTTCGTGAAATTATACAAGCTCTTGGCCTTCATTGAAATTTCAATAATTCATGTCTACACTTCGCTCTTGTTTTGAAGTCACATTTTTGTTTGTTTCAGTCTTCTTGTTTATGATATTATAATTCTCTTGAGTAACTATGATTCTGTTATGTTAAAAATAATTTGTGTTTTTTTGTGAAATGAACTTATGTAGTATCTTCAATCTTCATATTTCAGTCTTTTTTTTTTTTTTTAGTCTGCCTTTCTTAGGACTTTTTTTTATTCAAATCTTCCTTTTCCTTTCTAAAAAAGAAAAAAAATCAAAATATCTCCATGAATCGAATCTTTTGTAGTACATTTTTTGGAAAGAAGTATAGTTCCTCATCAATTGGGGAAAGTAAGGCAAAGGTTGTAGGAACCAATACGTTGTCCGCATTACAATGATTTGAGGATGTTCTAACGTACTCGGAGTACAACTACAACAAGGAGAGGACATACGAGGTGATGATAAATGTTGACCACCGACCTATACGACCACTTAAATTTGAACCTCCACCCATGAGTTGTTTGGTGGCCATAATCAATGATGAGGAGGACGACATCGAAATAATTTTCGAGATTGAGGAACAACAGATGGGTTAGCCATTTGGTGGTTTAAGGCCTTTGGGCTTAAGTAAGCCTTCTAAACTCGATAAATCTAGTATTTTTACTACACATTTCCATAAAGGTATAGATGAATGAATGAACTCATAAGTGTATTGCAACTACTGCAATGTGAGCTTTGCATGGAATACGGGAGAGGGTAAAGTAGTCTTAATAAGAACCTAAGATTAAAGCATCCCGGGGAGGCTAGGATAGATAGGATTCAACAACAAATCGCATGAGGCGATGGTTTGTCTGAACAAGTGTTAATGAGGTATGTTCAAGAGAAGCGTAAGTATAATTTTCAAAATACTTTGCAAACATGCACCTATCCTTTAACACAGGTTCATTACCTTGGTAAAGTTAATACAAGCAAGAGACGTTCAACCTCAACGTGCACCAAATAAGCTACAACACATTGAGTGAAGCACTTAGGAGCTCTTTCACAAAGTAAGTAGGAGCTCGTATCATGTGAATCAGGTTACTGAACCTCTAACCCGCAACCGAGCTTGAGGACTGAAGGGCTAGCACGACGAATCCTTCTATTTCAACCGACTCCTGTCAAGGCCAAGTACTTCCTTATTGAAGCTAAATACTTCCTTGCCGAGTCACCCTTCATGTCGAGCCATATGACTACCCATTTTTCTATAGTATGCTGAATTGAAGATTACTCACTAGTGCTGAGCTAACCAATTACTTGGAATCTTTCATCTCGAGAAGCCGAGAGAAAGAGTTCGAATTGACAAAGCCACTGTCCATACTTTTTGTCCTTATTTTCTAATGACCTCACCAATATAGCATTGCCTCGTGTACAATATCATGTGCAAAATTCATTGCACCAATTATTGGTTTTCTTGTATATTCATTTTTACCCTTTTGTATCTTGTATATTACTTCATTAGCAAATGCCCTTTTTATCTTTTCCTTTTTAGGCAAGTTGCCTTAATTTATGGATATAAATACCTTTGTACTTATAATTAGATCAGAATTAGATCATCAATATACACTTAAGCATTTTCATTCCTTATGTAAACATACTGTTTGTTTACATTTGGTATCACTCTTATCCTTTCCCTTGAGTAAGGTTAAGGGGTGAGTAACCTTACCGAACTAATTCGTGCATTATATCAAATTGTGTCATGAGTCCTCATAAGTTCCATTGGTGCATTATATCCTTTGAAGTTGTTCATGAGTTTTACTTACTGTTTCATTCATCATTTTTACCCTTTTTGCACTTTCCCCATTAATCCTTTTTCGAGCTTTCTGCAAGCTTGAACACATCCAACAATCAACTTTGTCTATTCTTAGTCACAGTTCGCAACATCGTAGATAAGTTCTCTTCACTCAATACACTAATGTCTATATGTATTAACAAATGGACAAATCCTTTCCATATCCATTCCATAACAATTCATACATGGGTATAACTATTCACTTGATCAAGGATAATTGATAACTGAGTAAAAGATTGTTGGCATTGAGGTTATTTAATGATTGCTACATGGCATAAAACATTTATAAAATTATTGTTGTAATTCTAAATGAGTATGTTTTGGCCAAGAAAATTTTTTCTATTGGATTTGATAATGCAAGTGCAAACATAACCTCCATAGTAGATCTGCAAAATCTTTGTCATCTAACATTGGGTTGATTTTTTTTATATATGTTGTGTATGTTATATTCTTAACATATGTATTATTGATGGTATTACAGCTTTATAGGACAAGATAGCCCGAGTAAAAGACGTGATGAAACTAATAGTGGAGGGGCCATCTCTATACAAGAAATGGAGAAACTACTAACTAGAATACAGGAAGAGATCCTAAAAATTTAAGATGAATGTGCAGCAACATTAGAACTTGACGTATGAATTGTTGCATAGTATCATTCCTTAGTATAAACTGCTATGTGAATTTGTGATATACAACATATGTGAGGTTGAAATTTACCCTAAAGATTGGGATATATGTATGTAGTTGCTGAAGGTTCTCAAATTTTTTCATGATGCGTTGATATCAGTGGTCAGCATTCTTAGTATACTACTTTAGGCATGTGAAGACTTAAACCTAAATGACCACACGCTTGACATAACGTTGAAGTGGTCATCTTATTATAAAGAAATTCCTCGTACTTATCTTGTAGTAATTATTTTGGATCCCTATTGTAGAACAAAATTGCTACAAATATATTTGAAAACCTATTACAAATATATTGATTCTCTAACAGATTAGCAAGATACGTACAATTTAGAAGCACAACAGGAGGCTTCAACAACAACTACTGACTTGGAGGAGCTTTTCACATTATAGCAATATCAATATGGTAGCCATTCATCAGTTTCTCCATCACCACTCCCTATATAATATCGTTATTCATTTGTAGGAGAGCAGTTGCTGGCACAAAAATTGAAGCGACAACAGTCTAGGGGGCTAATGTCCAAGTTGCAACACTACATAAATACAAACTTCGAGTTCTTTGGAAGTATTGCCATCAAGGATTTCAACATCTTGGAGTGGTGGTAGAAGCCCATAAGGGACTACTTAATTCCATCTTGCATTGCTTGTTAAGTGCTCACTACTCCCGCGTTGATAATATCGTTTATCAAGCATTCGACATGGTAGTTCTCATCCTCAACAATCAACAAGCCTCCCTTTCCATCGTCAGTATTGAGGTAAGTGCTTGCATAGGAAATTGGTATAAGGTGGCTTGCAAACAATAAGAACCATGCGGTACATCGAGTAAAGATGATGAGTACTTCAGCGATTAGAACAAATTAGATGGAAGCTCAAGCTTGATCACTAGCTCGACTCTCGGGTACACACAACCAACGTAAGGTGACACTTAGTAAGTACTAACCATTCTTCTTTTTTATTTTTTTATTTTTTTGTTCATTCAAAAATATTTTGTTACATAGTAAAATTATTTTTGCAATTACCTAAAAAAAAAAAAAAACTAAACAGTATGGTTTTTCAAAACATATTGATCCAATCCTAGGGTTTTCAAAGTACCATTAATGAAAATTATTTTTCTTTGAAAAAATATAAATAGATAATTGTATACACTTGGCCTTTTTTACCTAGTTTAAAATTGATCAACACATTAAAGACTTTTTAAAAAACCATATTAAAATATGACATGATTTTGACTAGTCAATACATAGGGAATTCTAGGCGGCCTTAAAATCAAACAAAAAAAAATTCCCCCATTACCCCAAATTTTTGTGGGAATGAATTGTTAAAAGGCTTTCTTATACCATTATGAATGACATTATAATTTCTATCTCCATTTGACAACTATACTCTGATCAGGAAAATAATATTTTGTAATATACCATAGCAAACTATAATTAATAGTTATATTATAATTTATTTCTTTCTGTATTAACAACGTATTCTAAGATTCAAATGAGAAATCTTCATCTTTTGTAACATCTCTCACTTTGCTTAATATTACTCAATATTTTAATATTAAAGTAACATCACAATCATACAGTCCGGATCAATTATTTCGGAATGCAATAAAATTTGAACTGTAAATAATAGTGAACCATTCACGCCTCACTATATATAATTTATGCATAAAGTACTACAATAATTTAGAGAAAAAAATAAAAATACAAGAAAAAGGTAAAAAAATGTTTACATTATTTTACTAAAATGTGAGAAACTAATAAAAGAAATTTAAAAAACTGAGCAAATGATTCAAGGGCTGATGAGCTAGCTCTTGACCCACTAATTAGGTCAAACCAACTTTGGCCTATAGCCTTAAGGGTCAAGCTTGGTTCAGCCTGGTGTGAGCCCATGAACTAACTATTTGAGGTCAGGCCTAATGTAACCTAGCATAAGCCTATAAACCAGCTATTTAAAGCTAGTTTTAGGCTAGTTCGACTTGACGAACCGGTGTAACTACGTCTTACTACCCATAGACAAACAATCAGACAGAGGTAATCAACTAAACTTTAAGAACCTTACTTCGTGTTGCGATCAAGAGAATTAGGTCAATTGAGATATGTGCCAACCCATTGTTGAATTTGCTTGCAATAGGACGACTCATAATATAATAAACAAGTCACCCTTCAAGATTGCATATGGATTCAACCATGAGATTCCCCTTAATCAAATACCCTTACCAAGCCCCCTGGAGGACCAACAAGCTATAGGTAGATTAAAGGTTATCAAGGTAATTTGCTAAAAGGTAGTAGACCACCTAATTTGAGCTGCCTCTAAGCTTAAGAATCAAAGTTGAAGGGGAAAGGTTAAAGAGTTCTAGCCTAACTACTTGGTATAGATTCATCTTAGCAAGAAACAATTCCTAAATCTAAGGAAGAGCAAGTTATCTCTAAGGGTAGATAAACCATTGATGATCACCAAGAAGATCTACCCTAATACCCATAAAGTAGACTTGTCCAAGGGATATCGAGTCTTTAACTCCTTCAACATTACCAACCTTGGACCGTATACCTTCGAGGAAGAGTAAATTCAAGATGAGCTAAATTTGATCTTAAATCTCAAACAAAGAAGGAATGATAGGAATCTAGGTTTGATCATAAGATCCCGAGCCTAAGGACTTGCAACGCTTATGCATTGAGCCTTATTACGCTAGTTAACCCAGGAGAAGTAGGAGTTACTTCAAGTTGACCCATTGAGTTACCCGAGCTCTCCAAGATAGATCACCATCTCTTAGGTAAAGGAACTTAATATAGAAGCTGAAGACTTTCATAGCTAAGAGCCACTGAGTATTGAACTCCCTTACTCTTAAACTACCTGAGCTTGAAATGTCCATCTAATAGTTGGGATGATTACCTTCGAGCCTTGAGTTACCAAATTGTTTCCCCAAAATTGACCTAATTAGCTCTACTCAACTTCTAACCTCATCTCGGACCTTAAAATGGCCATCCAATATATGTCCTTACTTTCTTGACTGTCGTACTATCCTTTGCAAGAATATTCTTTTTCTATCTTTACTAAACTACCTTTGCACCTTATTTATTCTTTGTTTTAGGAATAGAATCTATTTTTATAAATTATTAGAAACTTAAGACCTACCTTAATTGGGCCATATAAATATCCTCATTTGTGATAACCACATCATTAACTTGAAAATCAGTAATAGAATATCCTTTTCACTTCTTACACTTGTGCTCTCACCTGTTGGAAAAATAAGTCGAGAATTACTTTTATTTAGTCCTTCTTGAGCGTGAGATAGTGGCAAGTGACGTTAGTGACTTACTTATGCATCATATCAAGCACAGATCTAAGCTTGTGTGAGGCATTAATGGATCATATCTGTAGTCAATGCATGTAAACCAACGCAACCTTCTACTATCTTTTACTTTTCAAGTCATATCATGGCCTAAACCTATCCTTATGTTAGCATAATACCTCTGGCCCTGTATTCATCCACGATTAGTGTCAGTATCAGTATTGGTAACTACTTCTTACACTTCTACTACACTTGATCTTACTAATGCTATATACCCCCTTTTCTATGCACATACTTTTAGTTATTATCCTATTGACCTTATGGTCTCTTTGGTAAAAGTTTTGACTATTAAAGAGCTAACTACTTACTCTCAAGCAGTTAAACAACGAAAGTAGGTAGATGCCATAAACAAAGAGCTTGATGCTCTTGAATCTAGTGAGACTGGGCAACTTATTACATTGCTTACAAGCAAGAAAGCCATTGGTTTTAAGTAGATAAATAAAGTAAAATATAGGTTGGATGGTAGTATCGAGAGATATAAGGCTAGGTTGTTGGCTGACAGATACACACAAGTAGAGGGAGAGAATTTTCATGATACATTTTCACCTATTGCTAAGCTGAACTTAGTTCATATACTAATTGCTATTGATGTTGCTCATTCCTAGTCTCTTAATCAAATTGATGTGAACAATATATATATATATATATATTGCCTCCTAAAGAATATGCTAAAGCCTTGCCTCATCAAGTTTGTCGTTTAAATAAATCACTATACGACCTCAAATAAGCTTTGAGGCAATGAAACTCATAAATTTCTCTATTTTTTATATATGTTAGTTCTTATCAATCAAAACATGATCATTCCATGTTCAAACAACATACTAATGCTAGGTTTGTTGTAGTTCTTGTATATGTAGATAATATCTTGATGATAGGTTCAAATAAGGAGCTTATTCATTCTTTAAAATAAGAGTTGGATGCTACCTTTACAATCAAGGGTTTGGGCATTGCACAGTATTTTCTTAACTTAGAACTATGTCGTACTGATGCTAGATGCCTGATTAATCAAAGGAAATTCTTAGTTGATGTTCTTAAAAAGGTTGGTCTAATAGTAGCCAAGCCCTTTTCTATTCCTTTGCCTTATGGATTTCGGCTTTTTGATGATGATGGTGAACTTTTACAAGATCCTTTTGCTTTCGGATGCTTGATTGGGAAGTTATCTTATCTAAATCTCACTTGTCCTAGTATTAGCTTTGTTGTACATCATTTAGGCCAATTTCTTTCCAAGCCTAGGACTTCACATATGAATGCTACTTTGCATGTTCTTAAATACATGAAAGGGTCTCTTACTTTAGGCTTATTACATCCGTCCTCTAATGATTTGTTGTTGTAAGTTTTTTTGAATTTAGATTGGGTAGCTAATGTTTTAAATAAGAATCTTGTTAGTGGATATTGTATCATGCTTGGTTTGGCCTTAGTTTCTTGTAAAACTAGGAAACAAAACACTATTTCAACCATCTCTACATAAGCCAAATACAGAGCACTTGTTATTGCTACTAAGCAAACATTGTAGACGAGCTATATTTTAAGGGGTTTGGGCATTTCTCTTCGGCTTCCTATTCCCTTAGACTATGACAACAAGTCTACCTTGCTTATTTGCTTTTAATCCATGCCAACATGCTCACACAAAACATATCGATATTGATGTTTATTTTGTGTGGGATCATATTACTTTAGGCCTTCTTTCTATTCATCATGTTTTTTCCCACTAACAAGTTGCTGATCTTTGTACCAAAGGCCTTATTGAGCAGCAATTAGTGTTTAAGATCCAAGTTGGACTTTCAAGAAGCAGCAACTTAAAAAGAGGAGAGGGGAGGTGGGGTGAAGACTATGTGTTTATTGTTTACAAGTGCAACAATTAACTCTTGTAAATATTAGAGCTTAACAAATTTTTTTTTTTTCCTTTTAGGCTCTGTATTAGTCTTTAGCTAGTTCTAGTTTTGTCAGGTAGTTACTCTTAAGCCATTGGCATAAATACTTGTTTTGTATTTCTGTTACAATATACAATAGAATTCACTTTTTTGTTTTCCTTCAAAAGATCTGGTTATCAATGGTAACCTGCTACTTTTCTCATGATTCTGTCACATAATGGTTCATTACATTTGCATTAGTGAAATAATTTAAATCTCAAGGAAAAGTGGAAAGCATATTCAAATTTCGTTGTAAAAAGACTCAAAAGTATTGCAAAAAGAAACACCTCGAGATGAGTATTTATAATTCTGCTACTAAAACTCCAAAGCACGTTATGTAAGACCTACTTGATTATAATATAACATGCTCTTTAGAAATTTAAGAACACAAGCAATAAAAATATGAAAACGATTAGAAACCTTTTTATGAGTCCAGGTTTGCAAATTGTTGTGATTGTTATGATATATACATGTATCATTTGATGTGAGAAAAATGATGGAAATGGAAATTGGGAGGATCCTTTCCCTCTCATTTTGGTTTACAAAGTCTTGGTTGTTTATTATATTAAACATAAACTTCAATAACAAGATAGCGGTCAAGTTAACATGAATAATTTATTTCTTTCTTATCATAATGACGTACAATGTATTTCATTATATAATCACAAGCTCCTCTTATGGTTTATTTGAATTATAGTGTCTGATGTATTCAAAATTTTCGTTACTCTAGATGGAGGATCACACAAGTGGTCTTCTTTCTTTATTGTTTCAATATATTGCATTCCTTCTAGAATAACATGTTTTTTGAAATTTAAAAATACAAGCAATAGCAACACAAAACTATTTGACTTGGTCTATATTATATTAAACGTAATCTTCAATGACGGGATTGGCAGTCAAATCTATGCGACTAGTTCATTTCCTTCTTATCATCATGACATTTGATGCTTTCCATTATAAAATGACTAACTCCTCTTATGTTTTACCTTTGAAACATAAAGAATCACATATTAAAACATTCTTCAATATGATAAAATTATCTCTTTACATGATTTTAGTATGGCTTCTTTTATTACTTAATCACCAAAATCCTAAAGCTCAACCATTTTTCTTGTGCCAAGATTGTAGTAGCCCAAGCACGTTTACCCCAAACAGCACATACGAGCAAAACCTCAACACCCTTTTGTCTCAACTAGCTGCTGCAGCGGCCACATCCACCAACGGATTCGGCAATGACACTGCGGGTGGATCCTCATCGAACACTGTCTATGGAGTCTTCTTCTGCCGGGGAGACCTCGATAACGATACATGTTCATCCTGTGTGTCGTTTGCTATTAATGACAGACTCAATAAAAGCGGCTGTGGAAACAAAAAAACAGTGCTTCTAGGCTATGAGCAATGCATGTTGCACTACACGGACCAATCCATCTTCTCTAAATTACAGTTGCAACCAGCTTTCCCGATTTCTGATCCAAACATACCAAGTGTCACAGACCCCACAGGATTTGCCGATGTACTTAATAGAACAACGAGTGGGCTGATTCCGAAGGCGGTCGTGGGAGGACGTGGCAAAAAGTTCGCGGTCGCAAAAGCACCCGTGAATAGTTTGTGGACGCTGTATACGCTTGCACAGTGCACACCCGACTTGACGGATGCGGACTGTAACGAGTGCCTTACCATCGCCAATGAGAATCTTCCCCAGGGAAAGCAGGAGGGTAGACTTATAACTCCAAGCTGCAACATAAGATTTGATGTCAACCCGTTTTACAACGAGTCTTCGGTAGCTTGGGCTGATGCATCTCCTAATGATACTTCTCCAACTCCTCCGACTCCTCGGCTGGACAAACCTAATGGTATGGAAGAAACATTTCTATTAACTTCATAATTACTTATAAGATTGAAATCCATTTGGGTTTTCTTATTGGGATAATTTATTGCATCAAGTTCGTCACAGCTGAGCTAGGATTCATTCAAGTCATGCACTACCACCAATAAAACACTAACATGTAACTCAATTTGATTGAATTAAAATAAAACATAGGGTAGATGATCACATAAAATATAAAGCATTCGATTGAATTTCATCATATTTACTATATTTTATTATCTTTAAGGGATAATGGTTATCCATGAGTATCCCTCCAATCATATAGTCTTATATAAAGACATAAAAATTTTATTTTTTCAAATAAAGAAAGATGCTCACAAATTATATGTATATATTTTTTTTCTACATGGCAGAGTAGTTTGGTCTTTATGTAACTGTTTCATCCTTCCCTTGATACCTGTATAAGTCAGAAAAACAAGTAAGTTGGACCATTTTATTTGCACACAAACTGTTAAGTGGGCGATGATGTGATCTAATGGATTACGATATGTTGCATCTCAATATTTTAATTCTAATATAAAAGAAGATATAAAATAATTGTGTCGTAATAGCAAAAGAAACCACCCAAAAACCAAAAAAGAAAAAAAAAATTCATTAAGCAATACATGTTACGTGTTATGTATATATAGCATATAAATATTAATAAAATATTACATGAATTATATTAGAATTAATAAGTTCTAAATTAATTATTACTCGTCATTTATATGTATTATATATGTAAGTATTTTATTATTATTTATACACCATATATACATAATATCCAATGTATATTATTTATGGAATTGTTTCTCATTTCCTAATTTTTTCTTTGAACTTCCTTTGACACCCGTCTTTTCAGAAAACAAAAATAGAACCCACTTTTCATTTCCAGCAAAAAATTTCATATATTTTTTTTTTCTCAAAATTTTAGATTAAAATTGATGTAAAATTTTGGTTTCCGTTTATATTTTCTTATATATGTAATTTTTCTAGATAATTAATTATAACCTTAATTTGAGGTACCAAAGAAACGAACGCCATACGCTAGTTGTTATTTTAATCGTGATATTTGCTTTTGCCATATGGGACAAAGCCAAAAAGGAAAAGCATCCCCCAAAACAAGAGAAAAACATTTTGTTTAACAATCATCATGTATCTACATAAGAATAACCATCGATTTATAACTTTAGCAGTTTAAAGAAAAAAAAAAAAAACCCTTTAAAGGATCCAAATCCTGAATTTTAGAGACACTCGCGTCACATATGCGACGAAGAGAATATATAAATTATTGCATCTCCTCCTGTTGCAATATGCATCCTCTAGGTCCATGTAAAAGCCATCCTCGGTCTTGGACAAAGGGGAAATAGTGTGAAATGCGAGTTATGTTTTTATCGGAAAGAAGAGCACATATCACTTTTTTTTTTTAACTCCTCATAATAGTCTAATTTTTGCTTATAAAATTTTAGGTAAGAAGTTATAGTACGCACCCGTAAACCTCCTCTCAGTTTTAGGATTTCCAAATCTAATGCCTCCAACATTTTTGTCATGTCTAAATCTAGAGGAAGCTTTCATGCTTTTATTAGGAAGAGTTGAGAAAGAATGACACTGAAGAAATTTTATATTTCAAGAAGTTGTATTTGTAACATACAAGTGAAATTCTACCATATCCATTTCACTGTTTACTTCAACAGGAGAGAAGACGGTGTCTATAAAAGTTTTCATCGGCGTAGTTGCAGCTAATGTAATCGTTGCGGTGTTGTTGTTCCTTGGATTTTGTTTCTTTTGGAAGACAGCATCAAGCAAACATGGCTCTCTTATCGTCCATGAAGATGATGGTATCAATGGAATTTTCCATGCGTAATAATGCATTCCTCCCAAATTTATGAAGCTAAAAATATGCATTGCTTTTTCTGCTGTAGAAGGAGAGGAGATTACCACCATCGAGTCATTGCAATTCGATTTTAGCACAATACAAGCTGCAACTAACAATTTTTCAGATGACAACAAGTTAGGAGCAGGCGGATTTGGTGAGGTATACAAGGTATGTAAATTACTCTAATATAGAACAATATCAATCCAATGACAATTTTATAACTTTAAAACAAAAAATGTCGAGGTTGATGAACTTGTCTAATTATGATACTATTTGTCACTTATGTGATAACCCATATTTGCTCTTGTTAGATGGTGAGGATGCATTACTTTATAGTATGATAGTCATTTTTCTCTTCCCACTATATCCAATTTTCTAGCACTAGGAATGTTTGAAATAAGTTTTATAATAATGGGTGGGCACTGACATTCATTAAGTAATATCTATATCTAGAAAGGACATGATTCATGTAGCATACGCAACTTGGGGGTGCTTATTATATTTTTCAGGGTACTCTCTCTAATGGAATAGTAGCTGTGAAGAGGTTATCTCGAAGATCTATACAGGGCTTACAAGAGTTCAAAAATGAGGTTGTCTTGGTAGCAAAACTTCAGCATAGAAACCTTGTAAAACTGCTTGGATTTTGTTTTGAAGGAGAAGAAAAGTTATTGATCTATGAATATGTTCCCAACAAGAGCCTTGACTACTTTTTATTTGGTTTGTTTCCACATTGCTTTCCTTATTGACCTTATTCAATCAATGCTTAAACAAATAATTAAGAAAACTATTTCCGTGTCAACTTAATCATTCTTCAATAGCATGATTTTTCTAAAAACGCAGATCATTGCAAGCAAATATTATTAGATTGGACAACTCGTTACAAAATTATTCTAAGGGTTGCAAAAGGAATGTTGTACCTTCATGAAGATTCTCGACTTCGAATCATTCACCGAGATTTGAAAGCAAGCAATGTGCTACTAAATAGTAACATGAACCCAAAAATATCTGATTTTGGTCTTGCAAAAATATTTGGGGCTGATGAAACTCAAGGAAACACAAGTAAAATTGTTGGCACATTGTAAGTCTAGCTAACTTCCATTTTCTACTTCATTCTAGCATATTACTTCTATTTAACTATATATGTTATATATATTAACATTGGTGCAAATATTTTGAATATACTTTTTATATTATATGGTCTCAATTTAGTGGTTACATGGCTCCGAAATATGCAATGCAAGGAAAGTTTTCTGTGAAATCAGATGTTTATAGCTTTGGCATGTTGCTTTTGGAAATTGTCTTTGGTAAGAGAAATGGTTCATTCTCCCAATCAGGTGATGAAAGTCTTATAAGCTATGTAAGTATGGTTTTGTTAGTGCATCTCAAGTTTATGCTTCTAAAATGTTGAACTTTTGAGGATGCTCCAAATAAACCTATTTGATCATATCTTAGGCATGGAGAAATTGGCAAAATGGAACATACATGGAAATATTAGACCCATCACTTGGAGAGTCAACTGAAAGGAGTGAGGTTATAAGATGCATCTAAATTAGTCTCTTATGTGTGCAAGAGGATCCCACAACTCGACCTTCAATGGCCATAGTTGTTCTCATGCTTAATAGTTCATCGAGCACTATGCCAGTGCCACAACAACCATCCTTCTTCTTTCTTGGTAATCTAGAGGACCCATTGATGGATATGAATGGAATGAGCATTGATGAGAACTCGAATGGCAGGGAAAAGCAACCAACAATAAATGAAGTCACCATCTCAGAGTTATACCCTAGATAAGTTTAACATTGTAGTATGATGAAATAGATGTTGCAATTAAATTGCACTAAGGGTGCATAATCAATTTAGTAATGATGTAGTCTTTGGTAGAAGATTATGTTCTCAGTGTCATAAAAATCATCTATCTTTATGGTTTATCCATACTATGATGTAATATTATACTTAGATGGATTGGTTAAGTTGTATTTAGCTTGCTCTTTTCAAATAACTGTTTGATTTTTTCGTTGTTCTAAACAAAATCATAAATACTACCATTATTTCTATAAATTTTGTCTATTTCTATAAATTTTGTAGTCCAATTAATTTTGAATTGACACTATAGGGGAAGTAGTCATGGTCATAACTTGAATTGATTAGGGTTTTTGCATAAATCTATTAAAGGAATAATTTTTTTAAGGTTTTATGATTACATAATTGTTTTAATAGGTTTTTGGGTTTTTATTAGTTTGCATAAGAAAATTAAAGGTTACAAACAACTTGGTTTTAGATATTACACACTAAGGCTAGATTGGATTGTAACTTTAAGGCTACTTGATATGATGCAAAAATAATTCATAAGGGTTTGTTTAATCCCTAATTGATGTTATGCACAATCATGAATTAAATAAAAGAGGCAACTCACAATTGTACAAAACAAATTAGTTTGTCAAGCCACTACGAGATTGATTAGATAGAAATAGAGCAATAATACTTAAGGTTTCTCAAATTAGCCAAAATTGATTGTGAATCACATACTAAAGTGTTTCTATGAAAACCTTAACAACTCTTAGGGCAAATAGTTAATAATCCAATAATAATAAAATCTAAAAAACATTGCCTATAATAAAGTCACATAAAAAATAAAATAATGTAGTAAAGTATCTCATAACGATACAAATCGAATCAATACAATAATAAGTATCATATGTTTTACGCTACTCATGCAAAGTTGACAAATCATCAATAACTCCACGCAAAAACCAGGTAAAAATCACAAATGTCGTGAAAAGCTTGTTATGCCACAGCATAAGTCCTCAATGCAACAATGCCAACAGTGATAGGATATATGATTCCAATTAATATTTGTTTCTTTTTCTTAAAAGAGACTATCAATGAAAATGTGTGCTAATAATCTGCCAATTCATTATGAAACTAACAAACTTAATAGCAAAAATAATCATTAAAATAAGAGGATTATTCTCATTCAAGTACTCAAAGATAGTGAAGAAGAATAAAAGTTAGGCATTTGACTAGGGAAAATTACAATAAAAAAGATTAATGTTTGTAGATAAATTCAAATAGAGGATCAACTTTATAAAATGTTTAAATATGAGATCGATTTTTTACAAAGCAGTATAAATAACGAATTCATAATAATTAATTCATAAAATTATTTGAACCATTTTGTTAGACATTTATCTTTTCTTTGAACTTTTCGAAACGTTAATCCCTTATTTAAACTTACTATCAAAACGTTAATCTCTTTTATGTAATTCTTCCTATTTAAATGTTATATTAATCTAGATAAGAAATACAATAGTATTTGAAGAAAAATAAGAAAAAAGAAAATTTTCAATTAAGCTTGCAAGTTTAGCTTTTATAGTCTAGAATTTTGATTGCTATTTCTCACTTATTAGGCTGGTACATGTAAAGAAATTCTTTTTTGCAATACGTTTGAAAAAAAATATTCATACTTTTTATTTTTGTTGAGAAAAAAGATTGATAATATATTACCTATGGTATTGGATGCATTATTCAATCTAGTCTTACTAATTCTAGCTATATAAGAGCTAAAGTTTAAATGCTCATAACATTTAATAGATCGAATTTTCCATACTATAAAAAGACTAGTTGATGCAGCATTCTCGATGCGTGTACTAATTTAAAAGAAATTATAGAAAATTACTATAATTATTTCAATTCCAATAAGATTCCTTCCACATTTAAAGGAGAGAGAAAAGAAACTATAAAAATGTAAAATGTAAATCCTCTTTTTGGTGTCTTTAGTGTGAATTATACATATATTTTTTTTCATATTAGACAAGTAAAGGACCCTTTGTACTCTGTTTAAAAGAACCCCTTAAACTACATTCTAAGATAATGAAGAAAAACACTGACTTCCATTGGGGAGAAAGGGAGGAGAGGAGTTTTACCAAAATAAAGGAGAGGTTGACCTTTGCCCTAGTATTAGAGCTACCTAACTTTGACAAAATTTTTGAGCTAGAATATAACACATCAGGCATTGGAATAGGCATTATCCTGATGTAAGAAGGCTAACCAATTGCCTTCTACAATGAGAAGCTCTAAGGACCCCAGTTGAATTACTCCGTGTGTGACAAAGAGCTCTTGGCACTAATTCGAGCACTGTAAGTCTGGTAGCACTATCTACTGCCGAGATAATTTGTTATATATACTGACCATGAATCATTATAGTACCTCTAAAGTTAGACCAAGTTATCGAAGAGGCAAGTAAGATGAGTTGAATTCCTTGAAAGATTCAATTTTGTAATAAAGTACAAGCAGGGAAAGATCAACATAGTTGCAGATGTCCTTTCGAGGAGACATATGCTTTTATCAAAACTATAGACTGGACTGTTTGGGTTTGCAAGCATGAAAGAATAGTACTCCGAAGATCTACACTTTGGACTAATAATTTTGCGATGCGTGGATGTGAGGATAGTGGACGAATATCATGCTGAGGATAGTTGTTCCGAGATGGAAAATTATGTGTGTCGACTTGTTCACTACGGGGACTATTGATTAAGGAAGCCCATAGTGGAGAACTCTCTAGACATTTTGGAGTACAGTAAACATGCAAGTTGTTGAATGGTCGATTCTTTTGGTCGAGAATGTGGAGTAATGTGCACCAAGTTATCGAAAGTTGTACTATGTGCAAAAAAGCTAAGTATTGAGCCAAACAAGGGACAACAATGCCTTTACCTATTCTGACGAGGCTGTAGATTAAATTGAGCATAGACTTTGTTTTCGAACTATTGCAGACTACTTAGTGCAAAGATTCTGTAATGGTCGTTGTAGATCGATTCAGAAAGATGGCACACTTTGTACTCTGCACTAAAACTAACGATACTTTGGCTATTGCGCTCTTTTCTTATAAGAGATTGTGTGGATACAAGGTATGACAAGAAGTATAGTTTTTTATAGAGACCCGAAGTTCTTAAGCTATTTTTAGAGAACCCTATGACATCAGTTGGGAACCAAATTACCCTTCAATACCTCATATCACCCCTAAACTAACGGCTAAATAGAGGTAGTTAACAGTACTCCAGAATAACTACTCCGAGCTACAGTAGGTAAGAATTTGGCTAATTGGGATGTTTACCTATTAGTGGTCGAGTTCACCAACAACCGAATAGTACATGACACCACTAAGTAGACTCCCTTTAAGGTGGTCTATGGGTTTAATCTTGATCTGCCTTTCGATGACACCCTTATGCTAATACCCATGCAAGAGGAACCTAACACTTCGGTTAGAGCACAATCCTTCTAGTACATATACGATAAGTTCACTTAGCACATCGACTAAGCTCCTAGAAGAATGCGAGACAAGACCAAAGGTAAAACAGTTAAGCAATTTCAACCGGAAGACTTGGTATGGTTATACCTCAATAAAGAACGGTTCCCGAACAAAAGGAAGAACAAATTATCTACAAGAGCAAATGGACCTTTCAGAATCCTCTAGAAAATCAATGACAATGCCTACAGATTAGAACTACCAGAAGACTATGGGGTTTTTTATGCCTTCAATATTGTCGACCTCAATTTATATCACCTTGATGGAGAACTGAGCAAGTACCATTCAGGTTTGATCTCAAATACAAAACAACCTAGAGAGAATGATGGGAATTAGGCTATGGGACCTCTAACCCGAAGTTGAGCCAGAGGACTAGAGGGGCTAGCATGTTGAATCTTTCTATTCTAACCAACCCCTACTGAAGTCGAGTACTTTCTCACCAAGTCACCCCTTATGCCGTATTATATGACTGCCTATTCTTCTGCAGTGTACCGAATTGAAGATTGTTTACTGAAGCTGAGCTATCTAATTACTCAGCATATTCCTTGCCGAGAAGTCGAAACAAAGAGCTCGGACTGACTAAGCCACTCCTGCTTAGGCAAGCCACCTATCTGTACTTCTTGTTTGCATTTCCTAACAACCTCGTCAATGTAGCATCATCATGTGTATAGTATCATGCGTAGAATCTACCCCCTAAATGATTGTCTTTGTTGTATGTTCATTTTTACCTTTTTATATTGTGTATATTGTTTCTTGAGGAAGTGTCCTATTTGTCTTTTCCTTTTAGGCAGGTTGCCCTAACTTATGGGTATAATTACCCTTGTACTTGTAAATGTAACATATACAGAAATCAGACGATTCTTAATACACTCTTTTGAGTACTCTTATTCCTTATGTAAATACTATTTGTTTACTTTCAGCAGCACTTTTATCCTTTCCCTTAAGTAAGGTTAGGTGGTGAGTAACCTCATTGGACCAATTCGTGCATCATATTGAATTGAGTTGTGAGTTCTTGAATGTTCCTTTAGTGCGTCATATCCTCTGGAGCTATTCGTAAGTTTTGCTTATAGTTTCATTTATCATATTCACTCTTTTTGCACTTTCCCCATTCATCATTTTCGAGCTTTCTACAAGCTTAGACCCATCCAACGACCAACCTTATTTGTTCTTGGTCACAGTCCGCATCACATTAGGAAGTGTCTTAAGTTTTTGCGATAGGAATCAAATTACTAGACCTTTAACTTGAGCCTAAGGGCTACAAGGTATGGCTAGGCAAATTCTTTCCTTATGACTTACTACCTAGGAGTTCAAGCTGCTACAATTTATTAACCTGATGCCTTGACCAAGCTAAGCCCTTTTGCACTCATCAATTATCTCTAATTGTCGACTTGAACCACATTCGATCATTAGCTTAGCACATCGGCATTGATCTACTACCCTTGCTTGACAGTCACCATATTGATCTCACTATTTCCTCCATCCTTATCCTCCATTGGCATAATCGAAATGCCACTTGCAACATTATGGGTAGAGTATCATTTACTTAAATATTTGTCAAAAAAAAAAAAAGTTTTAAGGAATGGTTGGATCAAGAGACTGGATAAGAGTCTATACCATTACCAAAAATCAAAGTTAAGCCTCACAATAACTAAATATATGTTTTAAAACCTCAACATCAGTGCACTTATTCAACAAATATTTCTGGGTGTTTTCCATGCACTTGGCAATTTTGAAATTATTTACGCACGGTTGACTTGAATAAAGAAATCTAATAATCTATTCTTCAAGCATCAGTAATCTGTCCGGCAATGAACAACTTGTAGTATATTATAGGAGCAGCACCAGACCGTTCATATACCTGGGGCTCTATGTCCTTTCCCGGTTCGAAAGCCGCACAAATATCCGCAACTTGATTATTTTTACCCCATATCTACCTTTTCTTTTACAACATCAGTAACTTTTAATACAATCCCACAGTAATTTTCTTTTTTCTTCTTGTTTTATTAAGTTACTTCCAATGTTAGGGATAAAGGAGGATTGGTAACTTAATTGTCTCACAAGTCAAAAAACAGTAGATCCATACTGGTCTAGAGTATTCACAAGGATGGTTTCTCCATTTGTTTTAACGAGGGTTGAACTAAATACCGGAGCATAGAAGTGGAAGCCTTAACTATTAACATATCAGGCCACAATATATGTTAGTTTTCATGAGCTACAGTATAGGATACGAGAAATTATAGGAAAAGAAAATGATACGAGGATATGCTGTTGAAAAATAAAACAAGGAAGCTTCAATACCAAAATTCACACAGGCATAGTACTCACGGGAGAGACAAGGGACAATCTCCCATGGAGCATCTTTTTGGCCAATCCCAAAAAACATCAAAGATATAATGTTTCTTAACATTAATGTTGGGACAGTGATTCTACTTGGCATGTTTGAACCCGTCCTATTCTGCACCATGGATAGAATATTCTTTCTCTATATAGATATGGCTGAAATTAAGAGTTTTCTTAACTTATCTGTTAAGAGAGTGCAAGTTTGAGTTTAAACTTATCCTTCTTCACAACCCCACCTCTTTTATGATATAATGGCACTCAATCTGTTATCCTATATATCAAAAACCTGAAATAATTAACTTTCAAAATACAATTTTGAATCATTTAAATTTACTTCTTTTATATTTCTGGTAATTACAAATTTATGATTGAAATTATTTAAATTTTTATCTAATTCAATACCATAAATTAGGTATTTTATAAACCTCATCTTTGCTCTTAAATTGAAAACTCATTGGAGGTTGCATTGGGAATTTTATCCTAGTTGAGCCAAGTCTTTGCGTTAGTCCAAAACGGTACAGTCAGTGTCAGTCCAGAAGGTTGATGTCTTTTTTGTTAACTAAAAGAACCAAAAATAAAAGTATGCTCCATTGTTCTGCAGGGACCACATTTGCCATACAAACACGACATGTGCAAATAGGTAACGAAATTCAATGCATGTTTCGCTATCTGCCCTCATCAATATTGTCTGGACATTTTATAATTTTCAAAACAAGACCCCAATTCGTTTGATTTGACATAAAATGCTCGGTTATTCTACCGACAATTTTATAATTACTTGACTTTCAACAAGGGACTTCGTTTAATCTTCATTATTTAGTTATTTATTTGGCTTCAGCAACTACTTTAGCTTTGTAATCGAGTTGCTATATGTTATTAAATTGAGATATGGTGGTGCTCCACATATCCAAATGACAATTACCTACAGCAGGGTTTAATCCAAGATGAGTTTGGTTTCAATTTTTTTCATGGGTCATGGTTAGTTTCCAGGAAATGAAGAGTTAAACTGCAAGTGTTTGAAATTTCAATTTTACAATTTATAATTTGTGGACTACAAAAGATACGTAGAAATCATGGAAAGTACTTTCAATTAGATAAAATATTGTTATTAATGAGAGAAGAAAAATTGCATGTGGATATATTTTTGTCAAAACTTTATCACATCAGGTGGAAATATCAATCTATCCCATGTGACTACCATCAACTCAACCACAAATGGACAACGTAACTGTTATGTGCCACTAAATTTCCGTGAATTACAATAATTGAATTATAGCAGACGTTATGGCCCCCATTTTGTCGTGCAAAATGTTCTCCTTGCTATTTATATTTGTTAACATCTGTTATTTGTTATAGCTCAAGTAAAAGGATAGAAATTGAGAAGTGTGATGAACCATTTTGTCGCGGAAAATATATATATCTTTTTTAACATTTCCCCCTTCTTTTTAAATGGTATTGTGAATTATAGATAACTGCTATGAGCTACTTGTTGCCGGCTCTACATTTAAAACATCGTCTAAATAGTTATTACCTGATGTAAGTTATTGGAATCCAATTGTTAAGCCACTATGCAAAATTGTTTAAGAAATGTGTTGGAATAGCTTCAGTAAAGTATAATAATGCTATAACACACTAAATTAATATCATAACCTGTATATATTACTACCACCACTACAAGCTCAAATCTACCATATACAATATAACTACCATTACAATCCTAGCCACACATCTATTACTACCATTATGGCATCATATTGTTGTACCCCCAACTATGACAATATTCCTCCCATCGTTGCACACCATGACCACCCAACAACTCAACTAGCAATACCTTCATAATATTACCACCATGGCAACACCATTACCACAACCATTATTACCTCCAGTAATGGTGTATGTTAGTTTAATGAAGAAATGATTAATAAATATTGAACCATAATATATTTGCTTGTACATATGACTATCTAGACCTGCAATTAGTAGCCAAGGGTGAGAGTATGGTAGATCTTATAAGTCTTAAATGAAGTGGTTAGTTTAGATGCTAAGGCTTATGCAATAACTTAGTAGGTTATTAATATGAGAGGTTCATTTCCTAATAATGTTATTGAGTTGGATGAAAGTTATTGCAATAGGCTAATTGGTGTAATGAGAAATTGATTAGAATGTTACATTGGACCTAATGGTTGACAGTTGAATGATAGGTGCAAAACTTGATGTGAGACAATTAATGTGGTGAATAAATGGTGATATGATTGACCTTTGCATGTTTTGAGGATTTATGCATATGTGAATTATGGTTGATGGTAGTATAGGTTTAGTTAAGTTGTCATGATGGTTGAGCTACATTTTAGGGATGTCTGAAAGGTGGAATAGTAGTGCTTCAAGCCTTAAACTAAACAAAGTTATGCTTTGTGTACTAAGTATTTAGATTAAATAAATATGTAATAATGAATATATTTATTGCATTTTGTAAATTTAGGCCCTTGTGTGATAGTTACATATATTTGTGCATGCATGATGTTGTATTTGCTGGGTTTTTTAATATCCATTCTAGAGAAACCATATTCTTATTTAGTTAGGAATAGTTAGGGACTAGCCATGCCCTTTGTGTTAGGCAACTATAATGATAAGGTTTATATGGTAGTGTTAGCTATAATGAGGTAATGCAATGGTAGTTATGGTGATAGTTGTGGCATCATGGTGATATTTATTAGGGAAGATGATGGCATTATGAGTAGAGTGATTAAGACAATGATGACCATAAGGGTAGATCAATGTGATGGTGGTGGTGGCAATGACATCAACAGTGTTGGTGGTTACAATGATGGTTTAATTAACATGGTAATTAAGTTTTGAGATAGTGGTTATGGTACTATGTTGGTGGAGATGGTGCAATTTATTACAATGATAGTGTGGGATGGTGGCCTTACATGGTTATGGTGATAGCAAAGACAATAGTCTTATAGCAACAAAAATGGTAATGATATTACAGTGGCAATTATGAATGTAAGGATTTTCTCTTACTATGTGAGATATTAATGCAAGTGTTTGTATAATCGCAATATATGTACAAGCAAACTTAACTAAGTAGACCTAGAGACACATTGTTAGCTTCTCTAAGCTATAAGCTAAGAAGCGATATGGAAATCTAAAGAAGTTTGAATTTTGCCAACCTAATGTAGTTTCCTTGGGTTTTGTCGTAAGTGAAGGAGGTATCCGAGTTGACGAAGAGAAGGTGAAAGCGATTACTAAATGGCCTATGCTAACCTGTTTTGTTAACATTCATTGTTTTCATGGACTAACATCATTTCATCACCACTTCATTAAGAACTTCAATATAATCGTACCTCTACTTACCAAGCTATTAAAGAAGAATGTAGAGTTCAAGTAGGGAGCTAAGGAGCAACAAAGCTTTGAAGAAGTAAAGAGGAAGTTGATCATTGCTCCTATACTTGTTTTACTTGACTTTGATAAGGTATTTGAGCTAAAATGTGATGCTTCTA
Organism: Lumnitzera littorea; assembly: GCA_024138015.1. NCBI lineage: Eukaryota > Viridiplantae > Streptophyta > Magnoliopsida > Myrtales > Combretaceae > Lumnitzera > Lumnitzera littorea. The sequence continues at coordinate 100,586,838 of JAMXBB010000008.1, forward strand.
GGATAGGCATAGATGTTGTATTGATGCAGGATGGCCAACCCATCACTTCGTGAGAAGCTCCAATGAACCATACTTAACTATTTTGTATATGACATGGACTTTTCCGTAATCCGAGCTCTAATGGTCTAGCAATGTTATCTATTGTTGAGAGAGTTTGTGATATACATCGACCATGAGTCATTAAGGTATTTGAAGAGCTAACCTAAGTTATCAAAGAGACAAAGAAAATGGGTTAAGTTCATTAAGGGATTTTCTTACGATGTAACATCTAAGAATGGTAGGAATAATTTAATGGCCTATGCCTTATCAAGACAGCATACCCTTTTATCCAAGCTCCAAACAAGACTTCTTGGATTCTCTTTTACATCGAGGGCCTAAACTTTAGCCTGATCGATGAGAAGTTAAACAAGGACAAATTATTGATGAATATCACAAAGAGGATGGATACATGTTTCGAAAAGGAAAATTATGTATTCTAACTTGCTTCATGCATGAGTTATTAGTACGAGAGGTACATGGTGGTGGACTATGTGAGAGGAGGACTCTTGAGTTGTTGGCATCAAGGTTCTTTTAACATATGATGAGGAGAGAGGTGGGTTTTTATTGTTAGAGAAGTTTGCTACTTGCAAAAGGGTAAAAAACCAAGTTGAACAAGGGCCTTATCTATGACTACCCATCTCGACTATACCATAGTCCGAGCTGAGTAAGACTTTGTATTGGGTTTGCTAAAGATGTCATAAGGGAAGGACTCCATCATGGTGGTCATGAATCAGTTCGATAAGAAGGCACACTTTATGCTATGCAATAGAACTAACGATACTTTGACTATTTTTTTTTTCTTTTTTACAAAAATAGGTCAAGTTGCACAAAGTACCAAGGACTGTATTATCTTATTAAGATCTCAAGTTCTTAAGTCATTTTTTGAAAATGCTGTGCAAGTGATTGGGAACTAAGTTATTATTCAACATGACTAGACTTATACCAAGACCTAGTCTGAACCATGAATTGGTTGGACTCGAGGGTGCGTAAGCCTAAACCAATAAGTAATTGAATCCGTCAAGCTGGCCTACTAAACCAAATTGGTCGGTTAGCCCGCCGTTTCAAGCTAGTTTCAATACTCCATTATTGAAAAAAAGAAAAGAAAAGAAAAGAAAGTTCAACCCTAACATGGCAACATCTTCTTCTACTTTTCCCTTTCTTAACAAACATCAACTTTATCTTATTCTCTTTTGCTTTCCCTTTTCCACTTTACCTTACACTTACACACATGATACATCAACTTGCTCTTTTCTTTATCCCTTTCAACCTTATCATTATTCATTATCTCTCTTTCAACTATATACTCCAATCTACTCTTTCTTTTACAGAGCACTTATATCACTACTAACTTACACTGCACATAAACAAATACAATTCATTATTCACTCTACATTCAATGCCACATTAGCAAACATAAGTCATGTATTCTACTTTTCTAGAAATCATAAACCATAAGCACTCACAGTTATAGTCACAATATAGTCTAATCCAAGACACGACACCATACACAAATATAATTGAATTTTGAGTGCACGAGTAGACTTTTAGAATGACAAAATATTTGAAGATGGATGGGGGCACACATATGGACCAATAGCAATAGGTATTGGACATTAGCTACAAATGCATTGAGGAAATTTCAGAAATTCAGCTCATTCATAAAACGGCAAAATATTTGAAAAATTCAAATTTTTAAGGACAAGCATATGTATATAGTAGATGATATAAATTGTCTTTAGGGCTTAGGCTCACATATGCAACTTCATGAAATTATACAAGCTCTTTGCCTTCACTGAAATTTCAATAATTCATGTCTACACTTTGCTCTTGTTTTGAAGCCACATTTTTGTTTGTTTCAGTCTTCTTGTTTATGATATTATAATTCTTTTGAGTAACTACGATTCTGTTATGTTAAAAATAATTTGTGTTTTTTTGTGAAATGAACTTATGTAGTATCTCAACCTTCATATTTCAGTCCTTTTTTTTTTTTTTTAGTCTACCTTTGGTAGGACTTTTTTCTATTCAAATCTTCCCTTTCCTTTCTAAAAAAGAAAAAAAAATCAAAATATCTCCATGAATCGATTCTTCTGTAGTACATTTTTTGGAAAGAAGTATAGTTCCTCATCAATTGGGGAAGGTAAGGTGAAGGTTGTAGGAACCAATTCGTTGTCCGCATTACAATGATTTGAGGATGTTCTAACGTATTCGAATTACAACTACAACAAGGAGAAGACATACGAGGTGATGATAAATGTTAACTGCCAACCTATATGATCACTTAAATTTGAACCTCTACCCATGCGTTGCTTGGTGGCCATAATCAATGATGAGGAGGACGACATCAAAATAATTTTTGAGATTGAGGAACAATAGATGGGTTAGCCATTTGGTGGTTCGAGGCCTTTGGGCTTAAGTAAGCCTCCTAAACTCGATAAATCTAGTATTTTTACTACACATTTCCATAAAGGTATAGATGAATGAATGAACTCATAAGTATATTGCAACTACTGCAATGTAAGCTATGCATGGAATACAGGAGAAGGTAAAGTAGTCTTAATAAGCACCTAAGATTAAAGCATCCCTAGGAGGCTAGGATAGATAGGATTCAACAACAAATCGTATGACGTGGTGGTTTGTCTGAACAAGTGTTAATGAGGTATGTTTAAGAGAAGCGTAAGTATGATTTTCAAAATACCTCGCAAACATGCACCTGTCCTTTAACATAGGTGCATTACCTCGGCAAAGTTAATACAAGCAAGAGACATTCAACCTCAACGTGCACCAAATAAGCTGTAGCACATTGAGTGAAGCACTTAGGAGCTCTTTCACAAAGTAAGCAAGAGCTCGTATGATGGGAATCAGGTTACCGAACCTCCAACCCGTAGCTAAGCCTGAGGATTGGAAAGGCTAGCATGACGAATCCTTCTATTCCAACTGATCCCTACCAAGGCCAAGTACTTCCTTACTGAAGCTAAGTACTTCTTTGCCGAATCACCCTTTATGCCAAGTCATATGACTACTCATTTTTCTATAGTGTACTGAATTGAAGATTACTCACTAGTGCTGAGCCAACCAATTACTTGGCATCTTTCTTCTTGAGAAGCCAAGAGAAAGAGTCTGAACTGACTAAGCCACTGTCTATACTTTTTGTCCATATTTTCTAACAACCTCACTAATGTAGCAGAATCCATTGCACCAATGATTGGTTTTCTTGTATATTCATTTTTACTCTTTTGTATCTTGTATATTACTTCATTAGCAAATGCTCTCTTTGTCTTTTCCTTTTTAGGCAAGTTACCTTAATTTATAGGTATAAATACCTTTGTACTTATAATTGGATCAAAATTAGATCATTAATATACATTTTCAGCATTTTCATTCCTTACGTAAACATACTGTTTGTTTACTATTGGTATCACTCTTATCATTTCTCTTGAGTAAGGTTAAGTGGTAAGTAACCTTATCGAACCAATTCGTGTATCATATCAAATTGTGTCATGAGTCTTCATAAGTTCCATTGGTGTGTTATATCCTTTGGAGTTATTCATGAGTTTTGCTTATTATTTCATTCGTCATTTTTTCCCTTTTTGCACTTTCCCCATTAATCCTTTTTCGAGCTTTTTGCAAGCTTGGACATATCCAACGATTGGCTTTGTCTATTCTTAGTTATGGTTCGCAACATTGTAGGTAAGTTCTCTTCACTTAATACATTAATGTTTGTATGTATTAACAAATGGACAAATCCTTTCCATATCCATTCCATAACAATTCATACATGGGTATAACTATTCACTTGATCAAGGATAATTGATAACTAAGTAAAAGATTGTTGGCATTGAGGGTATTTAATAATTGCCACACGGCATAAAACATTTATAAAATTATTGTTGTAATTCTAAATGAGTATGGTTTGGCCAAGAAATTTTTTTCTATTGGATTTGATAATGCAAGTGCAAACATGACCTCCATAGTGGATCTGCAAAATCTTTGTCAACTAACACTAGGTTGATTTTTTTTTATATATATTGTATATGTCATATTCTTAACTTATGTGTTAATGATGATATTATAGCTTTACAAGACAAGATAGCCTAAGTAAAAAACGTGATGAAACTAATAGTGGAGGGGCCATCTCTACACAAGAAATGGAGAAACCACTTACTAGAATACGAGAAGAGATCTCGAAAATTTAAGATGAATGTACAGCAACATTGGAACTTAACGTATGAATTGTTGCGTAGTATCATTCTTTACTACAAACTGCTATGTGAATTTGTGATATACAATATATGTGAGGTTGAAATTCACCCTATAGATTAGGATATATGTATGTAGTTGCTAAAGGTTCTCAAAGTTTTTCATGATGCGTTGATGTCAGTGGTCAGCATTCTTAGTATACTACTTAAGGCATGTGAAGACTCAAACCTATATGACCACACGCTTGACAGAACGTTGAAGTGGTCATCTTATTATAAAGAAATTCCCCGTACTTATCTTGTAGTAATTATTTTGGATCCTATTGTAGAACAAAACTGCTACAAATATATTTGAAAACCTATTACAAATATATTGATTCTCTAATGGATTAGCAAGATACGTACAATTTAGAAGCACAATAGGAGGCTTCAACAATAACTACTGACTTGGAGGAGCTTTTCACATTATAGCAATATCAATATGGTGGCCATTCATCAGTCTCTCCATCACCACTCCCCACAAAATATCGTTATTCATATGCGGGAGAGCAATTGCTTACACAAAAATTGAAGCGACAACAGTTTAGGGGGCTAATGTCTTAGTTGCAAAACTACATAAATATGAACTTCGACTTCTTTGGAAGTATTGCCATCAAGGATTTCAACATCTAGGAGTAGTGGTAGAAGCCCATAAGGGACTACTTAATTCTATCTTGCATTGCCTATTAAGTGCTCGCTGCTCCTGCGTTGACAATACCGTTGATTAAGCATTCGACATGGCAGTTCTCATCCTCAACAATCAATAAGCCTCCCTTTCCATCGTCAGTATTGAGGTAAGTGCTTGCATAGAAAATTGGTATAAGGTGGCTTGCAAACAACAAGAACCATGTGGTACATTGAGTAAAGATGATGAGTACTTCAGTGATTGGAACAAATTAGATGGAAGCTCAAGGTTGATCGCTGGCTCCACACTCGGGTACTCACAACCAACGTAAGGTGACACCTAGTGAGTACTAACCATTCTTCTTTTTTATTTTTTTATTTTTTTGTTCATTCAAAAATATTTTCTTACCTAGTAAAATTATTTTTGCAATTACCCAAAAAAATAAAAAAAAAAACTAAACAGTATGGTTTTTCAAAACATATTGATCCAATCTTAAGGTTTTCAAAGTACCACTAATGACAATTATTTTTCTTTGAAAAAATATAAATGGATAATTGTATGCACTTGGCCTTTTTTACCTAATTTAAGATTAACCAATACATTAAAGATTTTTTAAAAAACCATATTAAAATATGACATGATTTTGACTAGTCAATACATAGGTACTTTTGGGTGACCTTAAAATCAACAATAAAAAAAAAAAATTCCCCCATTACCCCAAATTTCTCTAGGAATGAATTGTTAAAAGGCTTTCTTATACCATTATGAATGACATTATAATTTCTATCTCCATTTGACAACTATACTCTGATCAGGGAAATAATATTTTGTAACGTACCATAGCAAACTATAATTAATAGTTACATTATAATTTATTTCTTTCTGTATTAATAACGTATTCTAAGATTCAAATGAGAAATCTTCATCCTTTGTAACATCTCTCGCTTTGCTTAATATTACTCAATATTTTAATATTAAAGTAACAATCATACAGTCCGGATCAATTATTTCGGAATGCAATAAAATTTGAACTGTAAATAATAGTGAACCATTCACGCCTCACTATATATAATTTATGCATAAAGTATTACAATAATTTAGAGAAAAAAAATAAAAATACGAGAAAAAGGTAAAAAAAATATTTATATTATTTTACTAAAATGCGAGAGACTAATAAAAGAAATTTAAAAAACTGAGCAAATGATTCAAGGGCTGATGAGCTGGCTCTTGACCCACTAATTAGGTTAAACCAACTTTGGCCTATGGCCTTAAGGGTTAAGCTTGGTTCAGCCTAATGTGAGCCCATGAACAAACTATTTGAGGTCGGGCCTAGTGTAACCTAACACAAGCCCATGAACCAACTATTTAAAGCTAGTTTTAGGCCAGTTCGACCTGACAAACTGGTGTAACCACGCCTTATTGCCCATAGACAAACAATTAGATAGAGGTTATCAACTAAACTTTACAAACCTTACTCCGTGTTGCTATCGAGAGAAATTAAGTCGATTGAGATATGTGCCAACCCATTGTTGAATTTGCTTACAATAGGACGACTCATAATATAATAAATAAGTCACCCTTTAAGATTGCATATGGATTCAACCATGAGATTCCCCTTAATCAGATACCCTTACCAAGCCCCCTAGAGGACCAACAAGCTATAGGTAGATTAAAGGTTATCAAAGTAATTTGCTAGAAGGTAGTAGACCACTTAATTTGAGTTGCTTCTAAGCTTAAGAATGAAAGTTGAAAGGGAAAGGTTAAAGAGTTCTAGCCTAGCTACTTGGTACCAATTCATCTTAGCAAGAAACAATTCCTAAATCTAAGGAAGAGCAAGTTATCTCTAAGGGTAGATAAACTATTCATGATCACCAAGAAGATCTACCCTAATATCCATACAGTAGACCTGCCTGAGGGATATCGAGTCTTTAACTCCTTCAATATTACTAACCTTAGACCGTATACCCTTGAGGAAGAGTAACTTCAAGATGAGCTAAATTTGATCTTAAATCTCGAACAAAGAAAGGATGATAGGAATCTAGGTTTGATCTTAAGATCCTAAGCCTAAAGACTTGCAACCCTCATGCATTGAGCCTTATTACGCTAGCTGATCCAAGAGAAGTAGGAGTTACTTCAAGTTGACCCATTGAGTTACCCGAGCTCTCCAAGGTAGATCACAATCTCTTAGGTAGAGAAACTTAATATAGAAGCTGAAGACTTTCATAGCTAAGAGCCACTGAGCATTGAACTCCCTTACTCTTAAACTACCTAAACTTGGAATGTCCATCCAATAGTTGGGATGACTACCTTCGAACCTTGAGTTACCAAACTGTTTCCCCAAAGTTGACCCAATTAGCTCTACTCGACTTCTAACCTCATCTCGAACCTTAAAATGGCCAACTAATGTAGGTCCTTACTTTCTTGACTGTCATACTATCCTTTGCAAGAATATTCTTTTTCTATCTTTACTAAACTACCCTTACACCTTATTTATTCTTTCTTTTTGGAATATAATCTATTTTTATAAATTAGTAGAAACCGAAGACCTACTCTAATTGGGCCATATAAATATCCTCATTTGTGATAGCCACATCATCAACTTGAAAATCAGTATTAGAATATCCTTTTTACTTCTTACACTTGTGCTCTCCCCTGTTGGAAAAATAAGTTGAGAATTACTTTTATTTAGTCCTTCTTGAGCGTGAGATAGTAGCAAGTGACGTTAGTGACTTACTTGTACATCATATCAAGCACAGATCTAAGCTTGTGTGAGGCATTAATGCATCATATCTGTAGTCGGTGCATGTAAACCAATGCAACCTTCTACTATCTTTTACTTTTCAAGTCATATCATGGCCTAAACCTATCCCTATGTTAGCATAATACCATCAGCCCTGTGTTCATCTATGATCAGTGTCAGTATCAGTATTGGTAACTACTTCTTACACTTCTACTATACTTGATCTCATTAATGCTATATACCCCCTTCTCCATGCAAATACTTTTACTTACTATCCTATTGACTTTATGGTCTCTTTGGCAAAAGTTTTGACTATTAAAAAGCTAACTACTTACTCTCAAGTAATTAAACAACGAAAGTAGGTAGATGCCATAAACAAAGAGGTTAATGCTCTTAAATCTAGTGAGATTGGGCAACTTACTACATTGCCTACAAGCAAGAAAGCCATTGGTTTTAAGTAGATAAATAAAGTAAAATATAGGTTAGATGGTAGTATTGAGAGATATAAGGCTAGGTTGTTGGCTAACAGATACATACAAGTAGAGGGACAGAATTTTCATGATACATTTTCACCTATTGCTAAGCTGAACTTAGTTCATATACTAATTGCTATTGATGTTGCTCATTCCTAGTCTCTTAATCAAATTGATGTGAACAATATATATATATATATATATTGCCTCCTAAAGAATATGCTAAAGCCTTGCCTCATCAAGTTTGTCGTTTAAATAAATCACTATACGGCCTTAAATAAGCTTTGAGGCAATGAAACTCATAAATTTCTCTGTTTTTTATATCTATTGGTTCTTATCAGTCAAAACATGATCATTCCATGTTCAAACGACATACTAATGTTAGGTTTGTTGTAGTTCTTGTATATATATATTAACTTGATGATAGGTTCAAATAAGGAGCATATTCATTCTTTAAAATAAGAGTTAGATGCTACCTTTACAATCAAGGGTTTGGGCATTGCATGGTATTTTCTTGGCTTAGAACTATGTCGTACTGATGCTTGATGCCTGATTAATCAAAGGAGATTCTTAGTTGATGTTCTTAAAAAGGTTAGTCTAACAGTAGCTAAGCCCTTTTCTATTTCTTTGCCTTATGGACTTCGGCTTTTTGATGATGATGGTGAACTTTTACAGGATCCTTTTGCTTTTGGATGCTTGATTGGGGAGTTGTCTTATCTAAACCTCACTTGTCCTAGTATTAGCTTCGTTGTACATCATTTAGGCCAATTTCTTTCCAAGCCTAGGACTTCACATATGAATGCTACTTTGCATGTTCTCAAATACATGAAAGGTTCTCTTACTTTAGGCTTATTACATCCGCCCTCTAATGATTTGCTACTGTAAGTTTTTTTGAATTTAGATTGGGTAGCAGATGTTTTAAATAAGAAGCTTGTTGGTAGATATTGTATCATGCTTGGTTTGGCCTTAGTTTCTTGTAAAACTAAGAAACAAAACACTATTTCAACCATCTCTACATAAGCCAAATACAGAGCACTTGTTATTACTACTAAGTAGACATTGTAGATGAGCTATCTTTTAAGGGGTTTGGGCATTTCTCTTCAGCTTCAGCTTCCTATTCCCTTGGACTATGACAACAAGTCTACCTTGCTTATTTGCTTTTAATTCATGCCAACATGCTCACACAAAACATATCGATATTGATGTTTATTTTGTGTGGGATCATATTACTTTAAGCCTTCTTTCTATTCATCATGTTTCTTCCCACTGACAAGTTGTTGATCTTTGTACCAAAGGCCTTATTGAGAAGCAATCAGTGTTTAAGATCTACGTTGGACTTTCAAGAAGCACCAACTTAAAAAGAGGAGAGGGGAGGTGGGGTGAAGACTATGTATTTATTGTTTACAAGTGCAACTATTAACTCCTGTAAATATTAGAGCTTAACAAATTTTTTTTTTTTTTCCTTTTAGGCTCTGTATTAGTCTTTAGCTAGTTCTAGTTTTGTCAGGTAGTTAGTCTTAAGGCATTGGCATAAATACTTGTTTTGTATTTCTGTTACAATATACAATAGAATTCACATTTTTGTTTTCCTTCAAAAGATCTGGTTATCAATGGTAACCTGCTACTTTTCTCATGATTCTGTCGCATAATGGTTCATTACATTTGCATTAGTGAAATAATTTAAATCTCAAGGAAAAGTGGAAAGCATATTCAAATTTCGTTGTAGAAAGACTCAAAATTATTGCAAAAAGAAACACCTCGAGATGAGTATTTATAATTCTGCTACTAAAACTCCAAAGCACGTTATGTAAGACCTACTTGATTATAGTATAACATGCTCTTTAGAAATTTAAGAACACAAGCAATAAAAATATAAAAACGATTAGAAACCTTTTTATGAGTCCAGGTTTGCAAATTGTTGTGATTGTTATGATATATACATGTATCATTTGATGTGAGAAAAATGATGGAAATGGAAACTGGGAGGATCCTTTCCCTCTCGTTTAGTTTTGCGGTCAAGTTAACATGAATAATTTATTTCTTTCTTATCATAATGACGTACAATGTATTTCATTATATAATCACAAGCTCCTCTTATGGTTTATTTGAATTATAGTGTCTGATGTATTCAAAATTTTCGTTACTCTAGATGGAGGATCACACAAGTGGTCTTCTTTGTTTATTGTTTCAATATATTGCATTCCTTCTAGAATAACATGTTTTTTGAAATTTAAAAATACAAGCAATAGCAACACAAAACTATTTGACATGGTCTATATTATATTAAACGTAACCTTCAATGACGGGATTGGCAGTCAAATCTATGCGAGTAATTCATTTCCTTCTTATCATCATGACATTTGATGCTTTCCATTATAAAATGACTAACTCCTCTTATGGTTTATCTTTGAAACATAGAGAATCACATATTAAAACATTCTTCAATATGATAAAATTATCTCTTTACATGATCTTAGTATGGCTTCTTTTATTACTTAATCACCAAAATTCCAAAGCTCAACCATTTTTCTTGTACCAAGATTGTAATAGCCCAAGCACGTTTACCCAAAACAGCACATACGAGCAAAACCTCAACACCCTTTTGTCTCAAATAGCTGCTGCAGCGGGCACATCCACCAACGGATTCGGCAATGACACTGCGGGTGGATCATCATCGAACACTGTCTATGGAGTCTTCTTCTGCCGGGGTGACCTCGATAACGATACTTGTTCATCCTGTGTGTCGTTTGCTATCAAAGACAGACTCAATAGAAGCGGCTGTGGAACCATAAAAACAGTGCTTCTAGGCTATGAGCAATGCATGTTGCACTACACGGATCAATCCATCTTCTCTAAATTACAGTTGCAACCATCTTACCCAATTTTTGATCAAAACATACCAAATGTCACAGACCCCACAGGATTTGCCGATGTACTTAATAGAACAACAAGTGGGCTGATTCCTAAGGCGGTCGTGGGAGGACGTGGCAAAAAGTTCGCGGTGGCAAAAGCACCCGTGAATAGTTTGCGGACGCTGTATACGCTTGCACAGTGCACACCCGACTTGACGGATGCAGACTGTAACGAGTGCCTTACCATCGCCAATGAGAATCTTCCCCAGGGAAAGCAGGAGGGTAGACTTATAACTCCAAGCTGCAACATAAGATTTGATGTCAACCCGTTTTACAACGAGTCTGCGGTAGCTTGGGCTGATGCATCTCCTAATGATACTTCTCCAACTCCCCCGACTCCTCCGCTCGACAAACCTAATGGTATGGAAGAAACATTTCTATTAATTTCAAAATTACTTATAAGATTGAAATCCAGTTGGTTTTTCTTATTGGGATAATTTATTGCATCAAGTTCGTCACAGCCGAGCTAGGATTCATTCAAGTTATGCACTACCACCAATAAAACACTAACATATAACTCAATTTGATTGAATTAAAATAAAAACATCGGGTAGATGATTGCATAAAATATAAAGCATTCGATTGAATTTCATCTTATTTACTATATTTTATTATTATCTTTAAGGGATAATGGTTATCCATGAGTATCCGTCCAATCATATGGTTTTATATAAAGAAATGAAAATTTTATTTTTTAAAATAAATAAAGATGCTCACAAAATATATGTATATATTTTTTTCTACATGGCAGTTCGTAATTAGAAGTTACAATAGAACAATTGTATTGGACAGAGAAGTTTGATCTTTATATAACTGTCTCATCCTTCCCTTGATACCTGTATAAGTTAGAAAAACAAGTAAGTTGGACCATTATATTTGCACGCAAAACGTTAAGTGGGTGATGATGTGATCTAATGGATTGCGATATGTTGCATCACAATATTTTAATTCTAATATAAAAGAAGATATAAAATAATTGTCCCGTAATAGCATAAGAAACTACCCAAAAACCAAAAAAATAATAATAATAATAATAATTCAATAAGTATTATACACCAATTGACATAAATTTTAATAAAATAATAAATAACTTTCAAATCAATTATCACTCGTAATTTATATACATCATACATATAAGCATCTTATTACTATTTATACACTATATATATCTAACACCTAATGTGTATTGTGGTGGAATTGTTTCTAATCTCCCAATTTTTTCTTTCAACTTCCTTTGACACCCCTCTTTTTAGAAAACAAAAATAGAACCTACTTTCCATTTTTCTAGCAAACAATTTCATATACTAATTTTTTTTAATTTCAAAATTTTAGATTAAAATTGATGTAAAATTTGATTTCCGTTTATATTTTCTTATATATGTAATTTTTCTAGATAATTAATTATAACCTTCATTTGAGGTACCAAAGAAACGAACTCCATACTCTAGTTGTTATTTTAATCGTGAAATTTGCTTTTGCCATATGGGACAAAGCCAAAAAGGAAAAGCATCCTCCAAAACAAGAAAAAAACATTTTATTTAACAAAATCATCATATGTCTACACAATAATAACCATATAAAAAAAAAAAAAACTTTAAAGACTCCAAATCCTGAATTTTGGAGACACTTGGGTCATATGCGATGAAGAGATTATATAAATTATTTCATCTCCCCTTGTAGCAATATGCATCCTCTAGGTCCATGTAAAAGCAATCTTCGGTCTTGGACAAAGGGGAAATAGTGTGAAATGCGAGTTATGTTTTTATCGAAAAGAAGAGCACATATCACCTTACTTTTTTTTTTTTTTTTTGCTTTTTTTGCTTAAGTCCTAAAATAAAGGTCATAATAGTCTAATTTTTGTTTATAAAATTTTAGGTAAGAAGTTATAGTACTCACATGTAAACCTCCTCTAAGTTTTAGGATTTCCAAATCTAATGCCTCCAACATTTTTGTCATGTCTAAATCTAGAGAAGCTTTCATGCTTTTATTAGGTAGAGTTGAGAAATAATAACACTGAAGAAATTTTATATATCAAGAAGTTGCATTTGTAACATACAAGTGAAATTCTACCATATCCATTTCACTGTTTATTTCAACAGGAAAGAAGACCGTCTCTATAAAAGTTTTCATCGGCGTAGTTGCAGCTAACGTAATCGTTGCGATCTTGTTGTTCCTTGGATTTTGTTTCTTTTGGAAAACAGCATCAAGCAAACATGGCCCTCTTATCGTCCATGAAGATGATGGTATCAATGGAATTTTCCATGCGTAATAATGCATTCCTCCCAAATTTATGAAGCTAAAAATATGCATTGCTTTTTCTGATGTAGAGGGAGAGGAGATTACCATCATCGAGTCATTGCAATTCGATTTTAGCACAATACAAGCTGCAACTAACAATTTTTCAGATGACAACAAGTTAGGAGCAGGCGGATTTGGTGAGGTTTACAAGGTATGCAAATTACTCTAATATAGAACAATATCAAACCAATGACAATTTTATAACTTGAAAACAAAAAATGTCGAGGTTGATGAACTTATCTAATTATGATACTATTTGTCACTTCCCATTTCCCAGAAGGATGTGATAACCCATATTTGCTCTTGTTAGATGGTAAGGATGCATTACTTTATAGTATGATAGTCATTTTTCTCTTCCCACTGTATCCAATTTTCCAGCACTAGGAATGCTTGAAATAAGTTTTATAATAATGGGTGGGCAATAACATTCATTAAGTAATACCTATACCTAGAAAGTACATGATTCATGTAGCATACGCAACTTGGGGTACTTACTATATTTTTCAGGGTACTCTCTCTAATGGAATAGTAGCGGTAAAGAGGTTATCTCGAAGATCTATACAAGGCTTACAAGAGTTCAAAAATGAGGTTGTCTTGGTAGCAAAACTTCAGCATAGAAACCTTGTAAAACTACTTGGATTTTGTTTCGAAGGAGAAGAAAAGTTATTGATCTATGAATATGTTCCCAACAAGAGCCTCGACTACTTTTTATTTGGTTTGTTTCCACATTGCTTTCCCTATTAACCTTATTCAATCAATGCTTGAACAAATAATTAAGAAAACTATTTCCATGTCAAGTTAATTTATGGTGGTTCCTCTTTTAATCATTCTTTAATAGCATGATTTTTCTAAAAATGCAGATCTTTGCAAGCAAATATTATTAGATTGGACAACTCGTTACAAAATTATGGTAGGGGTTGCAAAAGGAATGTTGTACCTTCATGAAGATTCTCGACTTCGAATCATTCATCGAGATTTGAAAGCAAGCAATGTGCTACTAGATAGTAACATGAACCCAAAAATATCCGATTTTGGTCTTGCAAAAATATTTGGGGTTGATGAAACTCAAGGAAATACAAGTAAAATTGTTGGCACATTGTAAGTCTAGCTAACTTCCATTTTCTACTTCATTCTAGCATATTACTTCTATTTAACTATATATGCTATATATATTCACATTGGTGCAAACATTTTGAATATACTTTTTGTATTATATGGTCTCAATTTAGTGGTTACATGGCTCCGGAATATGCAATGCAAGGAAAGTTTTCTGTGAAATCAGATGTTTATAGCTTTGGCATGTTGCTTTTGGAAATCATCTCTGGTAAGAGAAATGGTTCATTCTCCCAATCAAGTGATGAAAGTCTTACAAGCTATGTAAGTATGGTTTTGTTAGTGCATCTCATATTTATGCTTCTAAAATGTTGAACTTTGAGGATGCTCCAAATAAACCTATTTAATCATATCTTAGGCATGGAGAAATTGGCAAAATGGAACATACATGGAAATATTAGACCCATCACTTGAAGAGTCAGCTGAAAGGAGTGAGGTTATAAGATGCATCCAAATTAGTCTCTTATGTGTACAAGAGGATCCTGCAACTCGACCTTCAATGGCTACAGTTGTTCTCATGCTTAATAGTTCATCAAGCACTATGCCAGTGCCACAACAACCATCCTTCTTCTTTCTTAGTAATCTAGAGGACCCATTGATGGATATGAATGGAATGAGCATGGATGAGAACTCAAACGGTAAGGAAAAGCAACCAACAATAAATGAAGTCACCATCTCAAAGTTATACCCTAGATAAGGTTAACATTGTAGTAGGATGAAATAGATGTTGCAATTAAATTGCATTAAGGGTGTATCATCAATTCAGTAATTATGTAGTCTTTGGCAGAAGATTATGTTCTCAATGTCATAAAAATCATCTATCTTTATGGTTTATCCATACTATGATGTAATATTGTACTTAGATGGATTGGTTAAGTTGTATTTAGCTTGTTCTTTTCAAATAGCTGTTTGATTTTTTTTGTTGTTCTAAAGAAAATCATAAATACTACCATTATTTCTATAAATTTTGTAGTCCAATTAACTTTGAATTGACATTATAGAGGAAGTAGTCATAGTCATAACTTGAATTGACTAGGGTTTTTGCATAAATCTATTAAAGGAATAATTTGTTTAGGGTTTTATGATTACATGATTGTTTTAATGGGTTTTTGGGATTTTATTAGTTTGCATAAGAAAATTAAAGGTAACAAACAACCTGGTTTTAGATGTTACACACTGGGGCTAGATTGAATTGCAACTTTAAGGCTACTTGATATGATGCAAAAATAATTCATAAGGGTTTGTTTATTCCCTAATTGATGTTATGCATAATTATGAATTAAATAAAAGAGGCAACTCGTAATTGTACAAAACAAATTAGTTTGTCAAGCCACTACGAGATTTATTAGATAGAAACAGAGCAATAATACTTAGAGTTTCTCAAACTAGCCAAAATTGATTATGAGTCTCATACTAGAGTGTTTCTATGAAAACCTTAACAACTCTTAGGGCAAATAATTAATAATCCAATAATAATAAAATCTAGAAAACGTTGCCTATAATAAAGTCACATAATAAAATAAAATAATCTAGTAAAGTATCTCATAACGATACAAATCGAATCAATACAATAATAAGTATCATATGTTTTACGCCACTCATGCAAAGTTCACAAATCGTCAATAACTCCACGCAAAAACCAGGTAAAAATCACAAATGTCGTGAAAAGCTTGTTATGCCGTAGCATAAGTCCTCAATGCAACAATGCAATAGTGACAGGATATATGATTCCAATTAATATTTGTTTCTTTTTCTCAAAAGAGACTATCAATGAAAATGTGTACTAATAATTTGCCAATTCATTATGAAACTAACAAACTTAATAGCAGAAATAATCATTAAAATAAGAGGATTATTCTCATTCAAGTACTCAAAGATAGTGAAGAAGAATAAAAGTTAGGCATTTGAATAGGAAAAATTACAATGAAAGAGATTAATATTTGGGGATAAGTTCAAATAGAAGATCAACTTTATAAAATCTTTAAATATGAGATCGATTTTTTATAAAACAATATAAATAAGGAATTCATAATAGTTAATTCATCAAATTATTTAAACTATTTTGTAAAACATTGATATTTTCTTTGAACTTTTTGAAACGTTAATCCCTTATTTGAACTTACTATCAAAACGTTGATCTCTTTTATTGTAATTCTCCTTATTTGAATGTTATATTCATCTAGATAAGAAATACAATAGTATTTGAAGAAAAATAAGAAAAAAGAAAATTTTCAATTAAGCTTGCAAGTTTAGCTTTTATAGTCTAGAATTTTGATTGCTATTTCTCACTTATTAGGTTGGTACATGTAAAGAAATTTTTTTTTTTTGCAATATGTTTGAAAAAAAAATATTCATACATTTTTTTTCGTTGAGAGAAAAGATTGATAATATATTACCTATACTATTGGATGCATTATTCATGCTAGTCCTACTAATTCTAGCTATATAAGAGCTAAAGTTTAAATGCTCATAACATTTAATAGATCGAATTTTCCATACTATAAAAAGATTAGTTGATGCAGCATTCTCGATGTGTGTACTAATTTAAAAGAAATTATAGAAAATTACTAGAATTATTTCAATTCCAATAAGATTCCTTCCACATTTAAAGGAGAGAGAAAAGAAACTATAAAAATGTAAAATGTAAATCCTCTTTTTGGTGTCTTTAGTGTTATACAAATATTTTTTTTTTTTTTTATATTAGACAAGTAAAGGACCCTTTGTACTCTGTTTAAAAGAACCCCTTAAACTACATTCTAAGATAATCAAATGTTACGTTTACAAACTAAGCCTATTCTAAAACAACAGTTTCTCCCACATTTCCAGAATTGTGGAAAAATACAAGCTAGATAAGGTCAGTTTATCTTGAAACTTTTGTGAGAAATCTTTGTTAACTTTGTAATATTAGTAAAATAGTATTATCACAACGTAAATTAATCAAAACCTTTCTTTTACTAAAACTTAATCTACATCGTTCATTTTATTGAAATAATTTAACTTGTTATTTGGATAACAGATCAATAGGATTTTCAAGAAAAAAAAAACTAATTAACAAATAGTATTAAACAATAAAAAAATAACCTCCTATAACAAATTATATTAGTTAAGGTTACAGTAACACTATATTACCAACGTTATCATAAAAAAAATCTCTCCTTTATTTATATATCTGCAACATTAAAGTGTAATATGACCTATTAGTATCTTTTTCAATTTTACCAAATTTCCCTAAAAGCATTAATCATTTGTTAGTACATTTGAACTCTTTATTTATTTATTTATTTATTTTCAAACGTTCAATGTATAAGTTTCACCGAGGTTGTAAATTCCTAATGTATTATAAGCTTTACTTTTTAATATTCTACATTTTGTATGATCATTATTAGAATTTCTTATGTTCTACCATTAACATTTAACTTTAGAAGTTTTATCTTTTTAAACTCTATCTTTTATACGTTGCCATTATTAGATATGCTTAAATTTTATCATTAGTTAACAATAATAATCAAATTGAATTCCATAAATTATACCTTTCATAAAACTAAACAGCCTTAAAGATTCCTATTATTGTTCTTATTATCTATTTCCATATCTATAATGTTAAAGAGAGTGACGCTACTTTAATATCTTTGATTTTTTTTTTTATATTAACATATTCACGTTTTCATATTTTTACCTTTATTTCACTAATAACTCACTTCAATGCTCATTAATATTAATTCTCATAATTAAATAAAAAAAATAATTAGACCAGAGCAAGAAGACAAGGATTTTGTAGATAGTGTTAGAAGGGAAACCTTCAAGTGGTGGGCTCATAACAGGAAAGAAAAGCTTGCCCTCAGATGCAAAAAAATGATGTTGTGAGAAGTCTTATTGAAGGTTAAAACAAATGGTGTTGTTCTTAAGAACACAAATATTATGGGTATTGGAACTATGTGCAAAGATGTTGATGGTACCATCCTATGGGTTCTGCAAAAACAGTTTCATAGAGGGTCTCCATTAGAAGTAGAACTACATGCTATTCGTGAGGGTCTAGACTTTATGTAGCAAAAGGGACATAGAAACATCGTCTCTATATTAGATTCCCAACAAGCGCTTGATTGGATCCAAAATAGAAATGTTGATGTCAATCATTGCCACTTCACTCTTTAGCAATGCTAGAGAATCTCATTATTGTTTCATAATATATCATTTTATGAGGTCACTTGTAAACACAACGTAGCTACAAACATTACGACTAAGAAGGGACTTCATCTTTCGAAAAGTTATTACTTTATTAACTTTATTCCTATATATTTAGTTATTTCTTGTTATTCTAATAGCAAAGACTCTCTCTTTTTTTTTTTTTTTATGCCTCAACAAGGACTAGTAATGTTGATGCTATAGGAATAAGATAATTTTCTCTCTAGTTGTTGTATGCAAACTTCTCCTAGCATGTTTTAATGAAAGTTTTACTCTACCAAAAAAGAAAATAATTAACTTATAGTTTTATTATATTTTCCATCAATAATTTTTTTTAGTTTTATTTAATATCAGTTACCATTAATAATCTATAATATTATAACAAGTCGAGTCTTTGGTGCCTTATGTATTTCTTTTTTCTTTTTTTCGGGTAAATCTAAACCATTCATAAAATGTTAGCAATGTCTAGCCATACAGGCTCAAAAAACAAACCAGCAAAACAATAAGAGAAAAAAAAAAAAAAAAAAACAAGATGAAACACAAAACAGCCTACTAACCAAGCTTTAAACATCCCTCAATCAAGTCTTGGTACAGACAAACATCAGAAACTATAAAACTTAAGAGAAAATCTAGTACTTCCTAACTGAACTCTAGATACGGCTTCTTTAAACCTTTCTTTTTTAGCACATTAGCAGCCTTGTTTTGGTTACGATTTACCTTGCATAAAGTAAACACTTCAAAGTAAGGTAACAATTCGATACATCCAACTAGTGTTGGGTGGCATATGTTTATGTCTACACTTTTTCTACCAACCCAGTCTATTGCCATCTAAGAGTAAATCCATCTCAACAATCCTATATCCCTCTCGCTTTGCTTTTGCTTACTTCATGCCTTTAAATAGAGCCCATATTTCTACCTTTAAGAGAGAATAGTTAGTTATTTGCCATGTTAAGCCACCTATTACCTATCCCTTGTGATTTATTGCAATGACTCCAATTCCTCCCAGAAGCTTTCTTTCCCCAACTGCTCTGTCATAGTTTATCTTCACTATCCCTCTCGTAAGTCTAGTCCATTACACCCTTCATGCTTCTCTATTCGCTAGCCTATTTTCCCTTTGTGTTGTCTACCATTTATAAACTTTTGCTCTAACTTTCTAAATCTAATGTTCATAATACTTATTACTATTCTAAAATACACAGCGATTCCTTTCCCTCCAAATCCCTCATAAAAGGAACAAAATGAGAGCTTGTTTAGGAGGTTCTGAATTTACCCATATCTTCCTCTTCCATTTTACTTCTTTCCTTAACCATTCTATAGCCCCTTCTCTATTTGTAAAGTCCAATCCACAAAACCTCATGGAGTTCCACCTAATTTTACTGTTCTCACAATTAAAGAATAAGTAAGTCATGTTTTCTTCCTCTCTTCCACATGGAGGGTAATGTGCATCTACCACCATCCTTCGAGCTTACAACTTATCCATAGTTGGGTGTATACCAATGATATCACAGATCTTATCCTTGCAATCATGACTAGTATTTCTTGAGACCACAATATAAGATTTTCCAAAGTTAACCTTTTGCCTCGAAGCTATCCTAAATTCCTCAATTCCCTTCATCATGCATCTTACATTTTCTACTGTTACCTCCCCCATAAGCACAATGTCGTCGGCAACGAAACAATGTGAGAGCTTCAAATTTGAACCCGCTATCTATATTGGCTTCTACTCCTTTTCCTCCACCATCTTGTGAATCAATCGACTAAACATATCCATCACGAAGATGAACAAGTAGGGAGATAAAGGGTCTCTTTGCCTAAGCCCTTTGGATGCTTCAAAGCTTTTTAAAAGAGAACCATTAAAGATAATCTAAAACAATGTTGAGCTTAGGTAAGAAGTCACCATATTTAGCCAAATGCTTGGGAAGTTTAAGCTCTAAAGCGTTGTGCAAACAAAATCCTACTTTACCGTACCATACGCTTTTTCTAGGTCTAACTTTACCAGCATCCATTTCCTCTTTCCTCTCCTACTATCTAGAAGATGCAAAACTTCTTGGAAAATAATCATACTATCTTGTGTTGCTCTTCTAAGAATGAAACTAGCTTATTCTAAGCTAATCAACTCATCCAGCCATTCTTTCAACCAATTTATAAGTAGTTTATTAACTACCTTATACATCGTAATGCATAGACTTACGGGTCTAAAGTCTTTCAACTTATTTGCCCCCATCAATTTTGGCACAAGAATAATCAAATTTCTATTTATCTCTCGAATCATAGATTGGGAGTCTATTATAGACCAAACAGTATGACATACTATTTCCCCTACCTCTGCCCAACATTTCTTAAAGAACTCGGCATTGAGGCTATCTCTTCATAGGGCTTTATGGCTCCCTATACACCACAAGGCATTCTTTATTTCAGTTGGAGAACAAGGCTTTCCTACCTCTAATTTGTCACTTTTTGAAAGGATATGTTGCCTCTTACTCCAGTCTTATGGAGGCCTTTGGACATACTCCTTTTATAACGTAAAGAGATTTTGGAAATGTTTATTCATTGGCTTCTCTATCTCCTTTATATTGGACACCTAATTCCTAACATTATCAAATAGTCCATAGATGCACCCTTTTGATCTATGACATAGGGCACTCGTTTAGAAAATTCTCATGTCTCTTTCTCCATTCACTAACCATCTTGCTCTAACCTTTGTTACCTAACATTTTTCTTCATGTCTTAGAACCGTTTGGAATTCCAAGTATAAGAAACGTTCCTGCTCAATAAGCCATTGTGAAGGGTTATTCTAAAGTTCTTTCCTCACCTCCTCTAGCTTCTTTTGCACTAGTCTTTTCTTTACATGGATAAGTCCAAAGCGCTCCACATTTCATTTTCACATATTTGAGATAAAGGCCTCCAAATCATCTGGGTATCTGAAAGTATTAGGATTCTAATTACTATGAACAAAATCCTTAAATTCTGGTGTTCTAATTATGAAGGTTGGAATCAAAAGGTCTTCTAACTCTTAGCCCAGCCATAGAAGTAGGAATCGTGTCTAGAAAAATGGGTAGGTAGTTAGATTGATTTGAAACAAAATGAAAGAGTTTTGCCTTTAAGAGAAAGCCCTTTTAAGAAGCATTAGCCCAAGCCCTGTCTAGCTTAGTTTGGATCAACTCACTTATCTCTCGAGACCTTTTTTACCATATGAATTTTGGTCCTACAAAACCTAAGTCCATCATGTTGCATCTATCCATACATAGCTAATACCTATCGGCTATGGACTAACAAACTGGACACCTACCCCACTTTTCCTCTTTACACAAGATCTCATTAAAGTCTCCAATCATTACTTAAGCCCCTTTTATAGTATTAGACAACTATTCTAGCTCCTCCCATAACCAATATCTATTCTCGTATCTAAGGGAAGCATAAATATTGGAAATAAACCAAGAGAAGTTAGAAGCACGTACTTGAATTTCTAAAGTGATGTGCTGGCTAGAAGAGGCTCTTTCTATCTTTACAGCATCCTCCTCATTCCACAACACAACAATGCTACCTTTATACCCATCAATAGCTTGGTAAATCATTGTATTAACACCTATATATTGTCTAAACTGCTCTGCCCCTTCCAATCCCATTCTAGTTTCTATGATGACTAGAATTTGTGGGTCATGCAACATCCATAGCTCTCTAATGGCTCATCTTTTCTATTCCAAATTTGTACCTCTTGCATTCCATGCAATGATTCTAAAGGGTTTCTATCACAGAGATGTAGATAGTGTATCCATAAGATCATAATCTACTGGACTACCAAACATCCAGGCCCAACCCCCCTTATTGTGCTCCTTCACTATTTCCTCCATCCCTATCCTCCACTGGCATGGTCGAAATGCCACTTGCAGCATTATCATCTCCATTTCCCCCTTTTTCAATTAGAATTGTTTCCTTTGCCCCTCCTAAAACATTTCCATAAGCGACACTTTGCTCACATCCATATATGACTCCAAACCTAGTAATACCAATTTCACCACCAACTTGCATGTACCTTCTAAGAGTTTGAGGATGTCATCCCCTATCATCACATCCCTCACCATCAACATCTTTGCCACCATGACTCCTTCTACCCTTGTGCATATCATTCTTTAGTCTTGAATTGGTATTTCATTTTAATTAAGTAAGCCTTTTTTAATTCCCATTAATATTGATTCTCATCAATGAGTCAAAATATAAATGATTAATTTATGGTATCATATTAATAATACATTTCAATTCTTATCAATATTACTTATCATCAACAATCTACATTATCCATGATATCAAAGCCTTTTAACTCTCTATGTTACATATCTTATTTTAATTAAATGACTAGAATCTCCCCATGAATGATATGTTTCAATTTATTAATAATAATTCCCATAATTAATTCAAAATTTAAATTGCCAATTTATGATGCCATTATGTTTATGATTAATAATACATTTTAATTCTTATTGATATGAATACACCATCAATGATCTATTTTATTATAAGATCGTTCTTGGTGTCTTCTTCTAGTTCACACAGCGAGCCTGTTCTGCTTCAAGGTGAAGTACATAGAAAGCTACAATATAATAGCAAATAATCAAAAGAGACAAATATAGAAACAACAATCTAATTAAAAAAATTCAGAAAAAAAAAATAAAATAAAAGAGGGAAACAAAATATAATCTAACTTATTAGGAATGACTCTAAACAATTTATGGTATAGTGAAGCATAAAGTAGAATATTTGACAATGCCATTTATTGACAATAATCAATATATGTTTCAAATAAATATAAATAGAAAATTCGAGATTGACAAACACATATTCGTGTTTCACTAAAGCCTATTAGTAAATAAATATATGATACATCAAAACTTAAAAACATAACTATTTTTTGAAAAGATGTACATTTTTTTTCTTTTTTCTTTTTTATAAGAAAACGAACTAACTCATAATCTTGATATGATAAGCAATGTAACCTGCATAGATTGCAATCTATTATAGTGTTGGGATCAATTATCATGTAACCGGTTGTTTTAGTGGCATGGTCGACTTGTTTAGCATGAAATGTTAGTGCACTTCTTGCTTGTTAATTTTTGCTCATTCTATGTAGTCTCGTTTATTTCCAACACCACTTTCTTTTTAAATCAAATCTATAGGAACATCTGTTAACCTATAAAATCACATCACTATCATGTATATATTGTATGAAAAGTGCTTTACATAATCTTGAATTTCCTAGCGTAGATAATGCTATATAAGTATCAATGTGGTAACACCTTATCATGTCTTTGGACTTTCCATGTTGAATATAGTTGATGTAACCATGTTGGCTACCATTAGAGGTGTGCAAACGAGTTAAACAGGCTAATTCGACCCAGCCCACTTTGGCACGCAAGTTAAATGGGCTAGGCTCATTTGGCCTGTTTTTAAACGGGCTAAAAAATATTGGCCCTAATTCGCTTAAAAAGCGGGTTAAACGAGCTAGCCCGCAGGCAAAAAACATAAATTTATTAAATAGACTGACCCAACTCACTTTGACCCACGGGTTAAACAGGTTGGGCTAATTTGGCCCACTTTTAAATAGGCCAAAAAATCTTGGCCCTAACCTGTTTTGAAAATAGGTTAAATGGGTTGGCCCGCGGGCCAAAGCCTATTTGCACACCTCTAGCTACTATCTCCTATTGTGTCCCACCCCCCCAAATGAATATAAACATGCATATGTTAACTAAAGTTAAAAAAAAAACAACCTTATCTCAGGCTGAGTGACAAAAATTGGACCTTTAAGCTCCGTCATCTCTACATAAGGAGTTTATAACATTGCCAGAAGTAGAAACATGATCTAATGTCTTGCTCTTTTTACATATGCCAAAAGAAAACATGTCTTTCTTCAACAAAGACAAGGGGAATGGAAATTCAACATCATCTCCAATTCCGGAGGAGGGAAAGCTTTTCCCTATAAACAAGCATGAAATGATGACATGCAAATTTGTAACTAAAATAGTCTTGCTATAAATAATAAGTAGTAAGAGAGCTAAGTCTCATTTCAACATCATAATGTCCTTAATCGATGCAAAAGTGCAATCTCCAGTAAAGTCCCCATAGTTAATTCTTAAGATATCTAATTCCCCCGACTTTTGTGCAAAACCAAAAGTCCACTTCCTTTGAGATTATCTTAATACAAATCCAATAGCTACTTCATTTGTAGATGCTATAATCAAACCATTCATATGCAAGCTAATCTACCCTTCACTAGAAGGGTACAAATACAGATTTACTCAATCAATTTTATAATTCCAAGGCTCTAATTGAATGCGTAAGATCTTCTAATTTTCATTTAAAGTAAACAACTTTTTATTTCTAAAGTAACATAGTGTCCACAACATGCTTGAGAAAATGAAAGCTTAGGGAAGATGAGGTGGGATGAATCCTTTCTTTTATTTAAACAATTTGATTTTACCTAAGCAAAAAACCATATTCTAAAGAAGAATCTTGACATGGGTATGCTTCCATTGCTAAATAATGTTGATTATATTAGAGCAAGTAGGTAGAGCATATGTCATTTTCTTAATTCTCCCCCATCTAAGGCAATAGGAGTTTACATGAATGTTAACCTTCTCTAAAGTTGCAACAGATGGTAAGGCTTAATGAAAAAGCCTCCATAAAAAAAGATTGACCTTAGGAGGAAAGATACTCTTCCAAATCCAACTCCAATTAGAATCTATAGAAGAGGGAGGTAGAAATGTTGCATGCAAATCCTAAATTGAAGGATTGATTCTATAAGAACTATCCAACATTCTTTGGTCTTCCACATTCATATGTAAAAGAAAAGGACCTATGTGGTTGTAAAGATGGTTAGAAATGTTGAATATTATTCTAGACTCATTCCAACTTAAGATAGAGATCCAACAGTCATAGACATAAAGTTTCTCACTTTGTTGGGTTAGTGAGCCACATAATTTTGATCTTAGAGTGCCTAACCTACTTTAGTAGTCATACCAAATGTTTGTTTTCTCCCCATTTCCTATTAGCATATGAGTGGCGACCTGAAGGAGGGACATACTCTCCTCCATTTCTTTAGCTATGAAGGATAGTGATTAAGGACTTTAGGTGAGTTTTTGCTAAACAAACTTACCTAAATCAATTCCATCATAGTAGATACCTGCCTAAATGATAAGGAGGGAAGATTTGTAGCTAGGTATCTGTATAATAATATAGTCTACTTTCATGATTCGCCAAACAAAGCAGTCAATGCTGTCGATAGGGTCCTTGTTCTGAAATATAACAAGTATTGGTAAGACCTTCTAAGGGCATGGAATCTATCTAAAGTATCTTGATTTTAGACTACACTTCCCTTTCTCAACATTCATTAAGTAGTTCTTCAATTATTTTCAAGTTACATTGAGTATGTTTTCACTAAATACATATCGGCTTCTAGTGGCTTTCGAAATAATCTGTGAAGAGATTGAGTCAATGATACACCTCAATTGTTTTGGTACTTCTTTATAATTAGGAGGTAACCTGATGGTTGGTATTTTGTTGTTGCGAGGCATAGGAAAAAGTTCATGGATGGGTTAGAACTTAAGATCTATAAATGACATAACAAATTAGTGTTTATAGTTTCAAATGAGGAGTTGGATTTCTAGACTCAATGGACTGAGTCAATCCGCCCTAAAGACATAGAGTTGATGTCAAATGATGCTGCTGTGGCTAAGTAGATTTAAGAAAGGAGGAAGAACAAAATATTCTTCTAAGACATTGAAAGAATAATCAGGCATTATGAACGCAGAGAACCAATCTTTTCCGAGAAGGAAGGTATGCAAATGAGTAACCATCGTGCTAAGTATAGCTATAAGAGGAAGGTCGTTCTTGTGACCTAGGGGAGGAATTGTTGCTTTTAAGCCTTACTCAACACGGAGAATGTAAGTTCTTTCTTATTCCTCGCATGAATATTAATATGTTCACTTTATATTGTAGACATGGGCGTTAGTAATGTAAATCATGCTAAGTTATTGGCTAAAGCCAAGGCCAAGAAGTCAAAGGCTAACAGCACGTGGCTACCACTGTCGTTACCACTTGGTCAGTTGTTGTCAAGAAAGTAGTAAAGGAGGGTGCAGTGAAGTAAGCGTTGGCCTAAAAAAAGACCCCCAAACCAATTAAGATGCAGAAAGGGAGCGAGAAGTCTAGGTTGGTTGAGGTTGGACAAACTAAGGTACATCTGCTATAGAGCTGAGAAGGGTAGCTAAGCAACCTAACTACATAATGAAGATGAAACCACCGCTACCACTAAGGGGTTGTCAATGATGATGGAGTCAATGCTGAGTACTAACAAGAGGAGTGAGAAGGAACTTGTCGGCCAACCCCCTATTAAGAAGTCTAAAGAGTTAGATGAAAAGATGAAGGTGACCATGTGCAACAAAGCTCTCGATATTAGTAATGTTGAATTCATCCCTAACACAAAGGTCGGCAAGTACTTTATCCTGCGTTAGAGCCACACCATCTTAGATACTGACTCGGCCTTAGGTAATAGGATGAAATCTCTAGCTTTAATGGAAGGCATTATTCTTCCTAAGGATAAAGATTTCACAAAGAAAGACGTTGACAAGGTCGGTGGTTATAATAAGGCTCATATTGTAGCTAAGTTGTATGACGTAACTACTTATTGCATCCTTTCAACTATTAGATTCATTTGGTTACTAATACTCCTATTTGTTTTTAGTTAAGCAGTTATGTTCTAATAGCTTTGGACTAGGTTGACAAAGAGATGAAGAAGGTAATAACAATAATAGTCTTCATGTATTCTACTAGGTCATCTAGAATATTCATTATTCTATACCGACTTGTAGTAAAAAGTTAAGGATGCGTATAACTCCTTAAAAGCCTAAACTGCTATTGTCGAGAATGCAAGAATTAGGGCCAAGATGGAGGCTAGAAAGTATCAAGAAGAATTGGATGCTAAGAAGTTGGCACACTTATTAGCTGCCGATGAAGTCTTGAACCTTAAGGCTAAGGTTGAGGAGCAATATAAGGAAGCTAAAGGCTTGAAAGAGGAGCTTCAGAAGAAGAAAGAAGAGTGTTGGGGTTTGGGTCAGACACTTAGTTCTATGAGTGATGAGGAACACAAACTCTAGATGCAAATTAAGGAACTAGAGACTAACAATGTTAGGCTACGAAGCTGTGTTGTCGATTTAGAGGAGGCTATGAGGAAAGGATCCTCCATTGAAGAGGCACTTGAAATCGTCCCTCTTAGCTGGCAATATGAGAGACTATTGCGGAAGGAGTTGTTAAAGAGGGTTCCAGGTGGCAAGAGAAAAGATCCTTAAATTTCACCCTGACTATGATCTCTTGTGCTTGGATTTCACTTATGTCAATGACAAAGTCAGCAGTTGTGATGAGGGAGATGGCAAGGATCCAGATGCCGAGATCATTACGTAGGATGAAGATGAGACCCATGCTGAGGATTGTAGACATGATGATGATTGTCCTTCCAAAGAAATCCCTTATGAGCGTAAAAAAAAATCCACTTATTCCTAAACCTTAAGTACTAGAAAGGAAATATGCTTTGGAGAGGCCCCCACTTCTAATCAACAAAATACTTCTGCTTATTCTAAAAATAGGTCATAAGATTATCTTGTAGTTTTATCTTTTGTATGAACTGTACTGTCCTAAAAGGCTGAAAGTTGTAGTTGTAATTATTTTGTGAAGAATGAGAATTGTCTTTTAGCATAGCTTTGAATATTTCTAGTAGGTTTTATTTCATGCACTTGGTTGTCACTTGGAATGTTTTATTTCATACACCTAACTCTTTTAGCATGTTTATTTCATACACTTAATTTGAGCGTCTTATTGATATTATCCATTAGTCATTGAGATGTAGACTAGCCATTTTACTCGACTATAGGATTAATTTATGAAGTTTGTTAATCGTGATAGGCTTGGACTTATTAACTCATCAATCATAAATAGATCTAGAAGGAAAATAAAACTTCAAATATAATTGTCTCACAAACAAGTAAGTTGTCACCTTGCAAAACAAATGGAAATGAACATCATCTAAGGAATCAATTGAAATAGACTTTTAAATTCTCAAAATTCCATGCATGAGGGATGATTGGTCCATCCAACCTTTCTAGTCGATAGGACCCATCACGAACGATTTCTTGAACCTTAACAGGATCCTTCTAATTTGTGTTTATCTTTCCTTGACTTTCTCACACACTAGTAGCTTTCAGCTTTCAGTAAACTAAGTCTCTAGGTTGAAAAACCTTATGCTTTACTTTTTTATTATAATACCTAGCTGCTCTATACAAGAATGCCACAACCCTTACTCTTGTAATATCTTTAATTTCTTCAATTGTATCCAAGTTTGCTATTTATATAACTTGATTAACCATCACATTAAAATTCTACATTCCTAAATTAGGTAGATCCAACTCAATCGATAAAATAGCTTTCGTGCTATATACTAACTTAAAGGGGGTTTCCCCTGTTGCTGTTTTACATATGATCTGGTACCCCCATAAGACATTTGGCAGTTCATTAGTCCATTTCCCCTTAACTTGATTAACTTTCCTCCTTAAGCCATGTAAAATGATCTTGTTGATAACTTTAAGTTAGCCATTTATCTGAGAGTGTGCTATAGACATGTAGTTTAGGTGAATACCGTATTTATCACAAAATGCTTAGAACTTGTTATTATCAAACTATGGGCCTTTATTTGTAATTACCATAAAAGGAATTTTGAATCTTGATAATATGGAGTTGAAAATAAATACCTCTACTTTCTATTCGGTGATTCTCACTACTGCCTTGGCCTCTGCCCATTTTGTAAAATAATCCATAGTAACAATAACAAATTGTCATAAGGCGGTAGACTTCGAGAAGGATCTAAGAATATCTAACCCTCACTAGGCAAAAGGCCAAAGACTAGATAAGTAACATAGTTCAGTTGAAGGTACATGACTCAACACGTCATGCATTTGGCATTGTAGATAGTTATCCTTATATCTTCTTTCATGGTCGGCTAATAATAGCCGAGTCGTAATGCATAGACATACAACGTCTATACTTTCACCTAATTATTACATACACCACTATGTAATTCAAATAATACCTGTTGGGCATCTTTCGAAGGAAGGCATTGAAGGTAAGGTTGTGATATGCTAAGTTTGTGCAACTGACCATCTATTAGCATATAATTCACAGCTTGATAAACCAATCTTCATGCTTCTTTCTTATCATCAGGGAGGGTACTATCTCTCAAATAATCTATAAGGGGATCTATCTAAGACTCCTCTCTCAAGCAAGGAGCCTATTCATAGCTTTACAAGATAGTGGATAAACTTTTTTAAGGGAGAAATCTAACAAAAAGTTTGTCACTCAGGTTAAGGAATACCATGCTAGTTAACTTTAACAACTTATTAGCAGTAATATTCTTACTTCTTGAAACCTTGTGAATTGAGAAAAATTGAAATTCTTTTATGAGTGTTTGTACCACCAACAGGTACTTTCTCATTTCTTCTTCCCTTGCCATGTAATTTCCTATAACCTGATTCACCACC
This sequence comes from Lumnitzera littorea, assembly GCA_024138015.1. NCBI lineage: Eukaryota > Viridiplantae > Streptophyta > Magnoliopsida > Myrtales > Combretaceae > Lumnitzera > Lumnitzera littorea. The sequence goes on from JAMXBB010000008.1 coordinate 100,617,028, forward strand.
AATTATGAGTCAGAGAATACTTCGAGTTTCTCAACACCAATCTCTTTCGCTAATTTAAGTTTAGCAACCAAAGCTTCATATTTTGCTTCATTGTTGCCGGTTAAGAATCCAAACTTTAAGCATAATTAACTTTGACGTTATGGGGGCCTTGAAGAACAAGGCCTACACTACTTCCTTCTCTTATGGAAGAACCATCCATATAAAGATATCATATGAGTTTCTTGGCAAGCTCTGCACTATCTTCCTTACCAGTGAACTTGACCAAAAAACCTATCAATACATAACCTTTTAATGCCGTTTTAAGTATGTACTATATACCATTGGCACTTAGCTCTAGGGCATATTTCATCATCTTCCCAAAGGAGTTTAGCTGTTGTAATGCCTGTCACAATGGCTAATCAGTAAGGATTACGATTTAGTGAGCCTTGAAATAAGGTTTTAAACTTCCTTTTCGAGAGAACCACTACTAAGACAAACTTATTAATTTTCATGTATCGATGCTCTATCCCTTGTAAGGCATGAATCACATAATAAATGGGTCAATGCTCCTTACCATCAATTTAGACTAATATAGAAGAAAGAGCTTGACAACTGATTGATAGTTACAAATATAAATTCTCTCCAAAGATGGGTGTCGAGAGTATCGGGGGTAACATAAGGAATTCTTTGAGATCATCAAAAGCCCTTTCGCAATCATTACACCAATTGAATTCTTTTAGATTTTTTAAGATTTTAAAGAATTCTATGTACCTATCTACACTTCTTAACACAAACCGATTAAGGGCAACTATTTACCTAGTGAGTTCCTGTATTTTCTTGACCATATGAGGAGATTTCATGTTTATTATCACCTCATTCTTTCTCAAGTTGGCTTCAATACCACACCAAGTGACCATGTATCCTAAAAAATTTCTTGAAGTTGTACCAAAGACATGCTTCTATGGATTAAGCTTCATGTCATATCTCCTAAGAGTAGCAAACGTCTCCTCAAGATTAGCGAGATGTTGATTCTCTCTCATGCTTTTCATGATCATGTTATCGACATATACATCAATATTTTGGTGGATTTAGGGTTTGAACATCTTGGTAACAAGTCTCTAGTATGTTGTACCGGCGTTTTTCAACCCAAAGGGCGTCACTATACAACAATACGTTTCAAAATTAGTAACAAATGATGTGTAGACTTCGTCCTCCTTGTCCATCTTAATTTAGTTGTAACTTGAGAAAACATCCATAAAAGAAAGCAATGCATGTCCAGCAGTTAAATTTACCAATTGATCGATTTTCAACAGTAGAAAACAATCCTTGGATGGGCATTATTAAGATTCGTAAAGTCTATGCACATGCACCACTTATCGTTAGACTTCTTGACTAATACCTAGTTAGCTAGCCAAGTTAACTAAGACTCTTCCTGAATAAATCCTACCTTCAATAACTTCTAAACTTCTTCTTCTATGGTTGTTTGTCTCTCGAAGGAAAAATGCCTTTTCTTTTGTTAGATCACTTTCATGCTTGGATTAATCTATAGCTTATATGCCATAACTTCTCTAAGGATACTGGGCATGTCTGAAGGGAACCATGAAAATACATCAGCATTGACCTGCAAGAAGTTAATCAAACTTTGATGAATGTTTACTAACAAGGGTTTCCTTATCTTTGTGGTTTTACTAGGGTCATTTCCCAAAGAGATTTCCTCCGTATTATTCTTGGCATTTTCTATACTAATTGACTTTCCTTCTTGATAGGTTTTTACTTGAAAAACTTCCTCTCATCTTAAGGCCCTCATGTATAAAAATCTTGCTAACTGTTGATCCCCTATACACGTGCCAACTCCATGAGAGTAGGGAATTTGGCTTTAAGATGAGCAGTAGAAGGGATGATACCGAATAGGTGTTGACACGGTCGTACCATGATCATGTTGTATAGAGACCAACATTTGACGATGAAGAAGTACATGTTATCTTCTACGACATTCTTGTCATCTCCAATCTAGATTGGTAAAGATATCACTCTAACTACTTAAACAGGTTGATTATTGAAGGCATATAAATTATATTTATAAGATCTTAGTTGTGTTTTGATCTTTGGTCTCATTAGGTCAAAAGCATGTTTGAAAATGATGTCTACTGAACTTCTAATGCAATAAGAATTTTTTTGACCTCAAAGTTGGTAATTTTCACACAGATAACAAGTGCATCATCATACAACCTCTAGATGCCCTCAAAATCTTCCTTTATGAAAGAGATTATATTACCGATCTTGACCTTCTTGCTTTAGATGTTGAAAACATAATTTTTGGTGTTAATCAGACTCAAAAAGCTTGACTAGCCTATAGCAAGTCCATCGACAATAGTGTTTATTACTCTATTAGGTGCTCTGCTAGAACTCCCATCCTTTGCATCTCTCTCGGCAATAGCTGGCTAAGTGTTATTCTCCTGTTCCTCACATCTCCTCTAAGACAATCTCTCAATATTCTCAGCATCATGAGCTAAGAACTTATGCAAATGCCCATGTTGAATTGCATCCTCAATTATATTCTTGAGTTAGATGCATTCGTTTGTGTTATGACCTTTGTCATGATAGAAATCACACTACTTATTAGAATTTCTCTTTGAAGGATTTCTTCTCATTCTTTTCGACTACTGTAAAATGCCTTTCTGCCCATGTGCCTCCATCAATATGTTTGAAATTGGACAATTGATAGGTGTGTGGGACGAATATGTAGGAATCCTTAGTCTTTTTCTCCTGCCATTTGAACTTTGATAGTCATCTATCCTAAGTTTATCTTTTGCACTTTTCCTTTTGTCATTTTTCCTATCTCCTCTATTTTGATTGGCTTCTCACCGAGCCTTTATGTTATTTTCTTATCGAATGTATGAGGTGGCCTTAGCCTTAAACTCAGTGAAGGTTCTTGACTTATTCTTTACGAAAGACTAGAAAAATTCTCTATGAGACTTGACTCCATCAATTATTGTGTTAAGGACCATACTCATGTCCAATTTTGGAATTTGAACCATCTCAGCCGTAAACCTAACTAAGTAATCTCTAATTGACTCATCTAGTCTTTGTTTAATTATATTAAGGATTGAAGAATCCTTAACAAGAAGCTTACTTGCAAGCAAGTGTTGAAGAAACACTTCTACTAGTTCTCCAAAACAAGAAATTGTGCTTAGTTTCAAATGTTTGAATTATGTATTAGCCGCATTCCTCAAGGCTGAGGAAAAAGATTGATAAGCCACTGCATCACTCAAATCGTACAACTTGGCCAACGTACAACAATACTCCAAATGATCTTTAAGATCTTTTTCCCGTCATAAGTTTCAAACTGTAGCAACTTAATGTATCATGGTATCACTTCCTCCAAAATCTTAGGGATGAAGGGGCTCTTCTTGATTTGAAACTACTTACTCCTTACAGTAAAGGTACCAACATAGGAGGGCCCGACATGATGCACTTGCTACCATTGCTTACCTTTGTCAGTTTTCTTAAGAGTAGGAGTCAAAGGTCCCATAGTAACCTCAACTTACTTTTTTGGCAATTCAAGTGATTAGATTAAATCATCACTATTCTTAGCATCATTATCGTAGTGCTCCTTATTTTGATTTAGGTAGACATTGTTATGAAGGAGATTACAGATCTCCTTATGTTTTTTTGTTTAGTTCTTCGTTTTCTTTGGCTAATTTGAGGCAAAGTTGCTCCAACTTAACTAAGCGTTGTCCATCAGCATGCCTACTTCTCCTTTGGAAGTGTTGGGAGGAAATACCAGCACCTGCACTCTTAGTTATTCTAGTTTTCACCATATGGGTGTGCTTGAGAAAAAATAGATGACATTAAATGTTGTTAGTGGATTTTGGTAATTGGAATTATCCTACAAAGAAAGGAAAAACTGTTGGTACTAGAACTAGTTCGGTGTTATCACTCTAATACCTAAGTTAGTAAATGTGAATGGGGAAAGTTGAGAGTAGTAAAGAGTTATCAGATGTCTATTACAGTAATGTTGTGTTTGAAGTAGCAGTTATCAGAATAATTAACGAGATACATGGAGGCCTTTTGATCAGACACATTCTGAAAATATAGGGAGAGTAGGCAGTTATGTAATATAACTATATCAGGTGATAACTGTTTGTCCCACTTTACTCAATTTAAATCTAATGTTGGTCCATGTTACTTAGCATTAGCTGAGAATCAAGTTACTCATCATGTTGATGTTGTAAGCTCCAAAGCTAAGCCAATTGACCGTAGGATTGAATTTAGAACCCAAGATTTAGGGCGATCAGTTAAAAGATCCGATTAAACCCAAATTATAAACTATTGAGAAGAATATTAGTAAAAATGACCCCGTAAACGTGAATTTAAGAAAATAAGTAATAAAATAAGAGATTATAAAATTTTCAAATTTTAAGCATAATAATTACTAATTACCAAAAAGGCAAAAAGTGTAATCTAATAACTAATAAATTACTAGAGATAGATTATATGTATACTAAAAATTTTAGAATGACCAAAATAATAATTAGGAATGTTCACATGTACCCCATATGTATTTACGTGTAGATAAAAATACGCGTAATTACCTAAATTGGCTGAAAACTAAGCAAATAATTAAAGAAAAATATAAAATAATTATGGAAAAATCAGAAAAAAAAAATCAGAAGGGTGTGGAATGATATAAACTTGGTTGTGGCATGTCAGGATGAGAAAAAGAAAAAATTAACCAATAACAATTAGGCAACACAAAAGCCAAAATTTCAGGGATAGAGTAATTGTCTTATCTAATTTAATGCACAATAATTACACTAAAGCCCTATAAATAGCAGGAAAAATCTAGGAACTCATTTGGACAGTTAGGAATCAGAGAAAATTAAGGAGAGTTGAATATTGAGAGAAAAATTCGGTTTAGAAAAAAATTAGAAAAATTTGTGCAATTAGGGCTTTCGAAGGGAACCCCCACCAGATGAGTAGCTGAAAGTGGACGGCCACCACCACCACACGGTGGTGGCAACGCCCAAGCTAGACGACAAGGCCACGGCGGCCCGCGGTGGCCGGAGCCACCCAAACCGGTAAGTTTAATTTCCAGCCCGATTCTTGTGTAATTTTGTAAAAATAGTAAATATTATTAGAAAATTATGAATTTTGTTATTCTGAGATATTTTTGTATGTAGTTTGTAGGAAAAATATTATTTAGATGAAAACATGTCCCGTAATATAGGGTACTTAAGAAATCATGTAAAATCGAGCACATTTCGGTTTAGAAATAAATGATCTTAGAAGTGTAGTTTGGAGCTCAATTTTTTTCTATAGGATGCTCATGTGATATAGAACAGTGCCATGAAGCCATTTTTTTAAAATTAATTTTCGAAATTTTTAAGTTAATTTTTAGCCCTAAAATGATGGAAAATTTGGGTAATTTAGAGTTAATTAGGTGATTAGGATATTAATTAATGATTTAGATAGTAATTAGATGTTTAGGGATATTAATCTCTGATGTGGAAACCTAATCTTAGTCTATGGAGTGTTAAGTGTAAGTAATGAAGGTGTTATGTGTAAGTAATGAAGATGTTATGTGGTAAATGTAGAAAATTAGGAATATGTAGAATTGAAAATTAATAAATATGGAAAAATTAGGTTTCATTAGATAATAAAATAATGAAAATCAGAATATAATAAATCTGAAACAAAATTCAATTTTTAGTAATTATATGAAAAATGTAAAAATTTTTCACAACATGAGTAAATTCGGTACACTAATACGGATTTAAGTGTACCGGATGGAATGAAATGCTGACTAGGGGTAGTGATCATATTTAGGATATTTGGAAATAATGTGGTTAGTTTCACATTATGAGTTGAAATAAATTTCTAGGGTCCGGGTACAAAACAATACCTAGAAATCGAACTAGAATCTAATTTAGAAATCGATGCGGAACCCAAACCTAAACCCAAACCTAGAATAATTATAAAAGACTTAAGACCTAGATAACTAGATATATTAAACCCTAAACAACACATAACAATAAGCGTTATAGGATAAAACAAACTCATAATAGTTACATGAAAAGCTGAAACCACGTTTGTATTATAGGGATTATCGGCGATGGCCTGAGCAAATCGAACCTCGAGTGAGTGAGCGAGGAATCGAGGTAAGTTGGGATTAATACGATGCTGTATTTTGGAGGCTTAAGATTATGCTTGGTTGTGCTTGTTAGATAGTTGAATGTGTGCATGTGCTTGATTATGGGTGATGCTATGATTCTGTTTGTTGCTCTGGCACATATTGTATGAATTGTATATAATGATTTATCACCCTAAATTGGAGTTAATCAAATATACGGCCAGTAATCATAATCGAACATGCATGGCAACCCATTAGGGGAACTTAGGACTCTCCGGCTAAATACCGACCCCTTCGGAAGGGATAGCGACCCCTTCGGAAGGGATAGCGCAGGATTGCAAAATGGTCCCTTCTTCATCCTCAGTCAAACTAAGTGACAGGAGAGGAGATCGCGGCAAGGGTGAAGGCAGTGGTTTGAAGGTAGTCGCGGGAGGAGCAAGGTCTCCATTACACAAGCCTGGGTTTGGTCGTGAGCTGTTGCATTAACGGCAACTCCTCAACCCGGATTAGAGCGGGCGTAATTTCTCTAATCTCACGACGGGCCGAACAACGTCGTGCGATGGCATTTGCTTACACATGCATTGCACCTAATAAGTGATTGAAAACCTTGTTGTGTTTATGGTATAGTTTTAAGTCCTTCGTCCTAACTTACTGAGCTGTGGTTGCTCACATCCCTATAGACGTCGTGCAGGTGCTGGCCAAGAAGCGGCAACAACTACTCTAAAACTAGCAACTGCTGGATCTTGGGGAGTGAGGAAAAACATGTGAAGAATAAACATATATTTTTAAGGTTTAAGCTTTTACTTTAGAACTTTTCATTTTTGAATAATGTAATAACTAGGAAATATATTACGGAGAAATATTGTAAACCTTAATTGCAATAATTGTATTATAATATATATATATATATATATATATTTCCTCACTTTCTTAGATAAATGATTTATTTAAATTACAAACTGTTTCCTTCAAAGCGGGTTAGTCGTGGACGCCTTGTGTAGATTAGGTCTAAGATAGCGGTTGTAAGGCCAACTTCTATCTTAGGATGGTTTACACGGCGGGGACTGTTACGACTCTACCGCTTCGGGGCGTGACAATTCTAAATTGGTATCAGAGCGTAGTTAGTGAACTCGCTTTGAAATGAATAATTAAAAGAATTAGACATTTTAGGAATATTGAGAGTGGCTAATATTAAGTAGACGATAAAAGATTGTATCAAGAATATAAAAACATAAGTAACCATAATCTTTAACATATGAAATATTAATTGGTTTAACTATAATTACAAGATCGAAGGGGAGAACTAATCCATAGTTGGATACGGTTCGGATGGAATGGAGAAATATCTCCTATTGATTATAGGGTTAGATTACAGCGGCTATCAATAGAATTAGCCGATTGGAATATATTTAGAACAATTAATGCGATTATTAATAAGTTTCATGATAAGATGTGCTATAGTTGGAAGAATAAGTAGGCATAGATGGAGATAAGTCTAGGATCTCAGTATAATAGATATACTGCCATAACAGCTTTTGGGCGGAGATGATTAGAGACAGAGGGAATTATAACATTGATGATGTCTTCATGGTATTTCCGCTAGGTTAGAGGATGGGAAACCATATCTTGCTAGTATTGTACATATCCCTATTGACATTTCCTACATTCCTAGACAGTACCCACTAGGGATTATCAATTGGTTTCCTTAGTTTCCAAAGCCTGCAGGGAACGGTATAGAGATACCATTAAACCCTAACCTTAAACCTGAGCTTGAAATACCAGAATCACCACCGGAAAATCCACCTCTAGTTGAACCCCAAACGGATGGAGTTCACGTTGATGAAGACCTAAAAGAAGAAGACCTAGAAGAAGACCTAGAAGAAGACCCTAAGAAAGAGCAAGAGAATGAGGATGAACCTAGTATAGATATACATGCTGTAGTTATGAAAGTGATTACAGATACCGAAATAGCTGGAGCAGGAGCTGGTGATATAGCCGAGTCGAATGATGATGATGTGTCTTGGGTGACTGATTTTGGAAGTGATCTGTATATTAAGAATTGGTGGTTTATTGAAGTGATTTAAATTGAATGAAAAAGAATCTTTGAGTTAATATAGAGTAGAGATGTGAAGAATATTGATAGAACTGATTGATGGGATATGCTAATATTGAGGATGAAATTCCTAAGAAGTTTGTTGATGAATTTGTGTTGTAATCAGTGAGATATGATGAAGTGACAAGACTCATGAACCATAGTGGAAATCAATTTGAGTTTTGGAACAAAGAGAGATATGGTGATATACACTAAAAATTAAGGTGAATCCGAAACTTATAGGATTTCTGAGATAATCTTAACTTTGGTGCTTAGTATAAATACGAGGTAGTATAATTTGAAGTGAAATAAAACATGGTATAGAAGTAGATTTTAAGAAAACAAAACATTGAGAGGAAAAAGTTAGAAACCGATTCGGAAATGAATCAAAACCTATACTGGAGGTATAATCAAAACCTAATTCAGGAGTAAATCTTATATAGGATGAGAATGCAATATAGGAAATGACAAATGATGACAATAATAAGGAGTTTGATAATGAAAAGATATATGAAGTAATCGTTATTTCCAATTTTTCTATGGATATGGATATGGTATGATAGTTGATCATGTTTTTTTCTAGAATTAGAATTGATCCTATGTCAGTTATTCATATATATGGATATCTTAATGATCTCTTAATGGATATAATTGTGCTTCTCGATGAAGTGTATTCTTTTGGATATGTGCAAATGCAATAATGATTGACATATTTGTAGCTAAGAGTGTAACAAAGATCGAATGTATTTTGATGGTCAATCTTGGAAGTCTTTTATATGTGAAAGAACAGTAAAAGGAATAGTACTATAAGGTTACAATCAGATTAAGAATTCTTAAGCCTTTAGTGAATCATGAATTAGAGAAGTATAGTTTGGAGTAATAATTAAGTGTAAGTGAAGCCAAATGAATATGAAATAGATCACGAGATTTTTATGTAGTGTTGAAGCAAGTAAAAAAAAAAATATTATTTGGTACTTATAATTGGTTATATGAGATAGATAGTTATTAAATGATACATAAGAAATGAAGTAAAATTGCTACGTAAACTGCAACTGAATAAGTATCCAAGTACCCTAAAATATTAGTAAGATAAGTGACAAGTGACAGTGGAGATGGAATTAAAGTAACAAGTTGGAGATGATTAGGATTTTTTATCAACACTTACTTAGTTATTTTAAGGATCAATCTGGAAAGGTATAACTCTCTAAGAAGTAAATTTTATGAGATAGTTATCTATTAGTAAACTAATTCTGATAAGGAATGTTGACCATGGATAGTATTCAAGGATTCGAGCTTAAAGGGATTAAAAGATAAGCAGTGATTTTAGCTAGAGACTTTTCCTTGATTTTAGTTTAATAATAATAATATATGAACAATAGGATTGGTTAATGAGTACCCTCACCATAGAATATACAAATGGATGAAATGCAAGTACAATGATGATATTAAGGTATTTATTCCCTATAAGTTAGAAATTAGTGAATGGAAAAGAATTTAAGGTGATTGGGATTATCAATACCTATCAGTTAGAATTTATATTGAAGGAAGGATATTAATTCATAGAATCGTAGGATATGATGGAAATGAAATTTTAAAAGGAAAGTTACTAATGATAGATTACGAGAAGTTTGTTGATATCTATAAAGAAGAGACTGAAAGAAATACTAATAAGTATTGAATCTACTAGTAACATATAAGGGTTCAAATGTATTTCTGAAGATTATTTTGTGGATATTTGAATTTCCTGAGTAAGTCAATTAAGAATCAAACCTATGGTCGAAACTCTGTATTAGCCTTAAGAGTTTGAGGAGTAACTGTCAAATTCTAAAATAATATGAGATTGGAAGGGCATCAACATAAGATCAGTGCATAAATTGTAGTCACAAAATTGAGAGAAACAGATGCATGTCAACTGTATATGAAAACGCTTATGGTGGTATCCGTCAATAGTATTTTGATATACAAAGTATTTGTGGACAGCATTTGAATGATCATAAGTGATATATTGAAATGGAAGACATGTGATTTCTAGAGGAGATAGTACGTTTTCATCAAGCTCGTTATATTTAGAGAAGGGATTTCAGTGGATATTAAAAATGTTGAATTGGTGATTAGAGGAAAAAATTCATTAAGGTAATCCAGTAAACGAAGAAGCTATGAAGTTACAATGTACTTCATATTAGCAATTGCAATAGGTAATCCAACAGGAACATGGCAAATCTGAATTGTCCAATTGTTGTTGTTGAGTCTCATGTCATGTCGATCTGATCAGTGTATTCTGCTATGTCATGTTTTGTTAAGTAGTCAGTCCTTCTTAATATTGTCTCTTTTGCTGAGTCTGTTAGTCAACAGTCGAATTCATTCTTCTCGAGTCAAGTCAAGTCAAACTGAGTTGTTAACCATCTCATTTGAATTCGGGATGGAGAAGCATCAAGATTTGCCAAATTTGCTTCTGTTGATCCTATGCTAAGCTATATGAAGAACAAATGAGAAGCTACGACAGTGATATAATCATTTGAGTGGAAGATTTTTGGATGAAAGGAAAAGGTGATGATATGAAGTGAATTTAGAACCGCTAATAATCACAAATAAAACTTAAGAAACAATCAAACAAGGAATAAATGGAGAATAAACCAATAAGAAAATTTGCGAGGCTATAAAGCTAAGTAAAAGATAGTACAATACAATTGGAGGAGTATGGTGATGAAATAAGCTCTGATCGATACTAAGATAAGGAATGCAAAGGAAGGAAAATTAAGAGATCGAGCAAAGGCCCAAGTAGAAAAAAAAAAATGGAATGTTAAGCAATTCAGGAGCTTAATCAGTAGATTACACAGAAGTTTCTATTGATGATGGCTCAGTAGAATGGAAGATGGGATTTAAGGATTATGAAGTAACCCCCAAAAATACTGGATAATTAGGTTCAGAAGTTCAAGAGTTGAGACACGGAGTAGGAAAAGATACGATCAGATGAGGGTCTGGACTTAGAAACTAAAGTAAAGCATAATGTAGCGAAGATAAAGCATTACTTGTAGGTTCTTCGATAATATCAATCCTAGCAAGTAAGTAATACATAGATATATAGTAGTTTCGAGGACGAAACTATTTTAAAGGGGGGTAGAATGTAAGCCCCAAAGCTAAGCCCCAAAGCTAAGCCAATTGACCGTAGGATTGAATTTAGAACCCAAGATTTAGGGCGATCAGTTAAAAGATCCGATTAAACCCAAATTATAAACTATTGAGAAGAATATTAGTAAAAATGACCCCGTAAACGTGAATTTAAGAAAATAAGTAATAAAATAAGAGATTATAAAATTTTCAAATTTTAAGCATAATAATTACTAATTATCAAAAAGGTAAAAAGTGTAATCTAATAACTAATAAATTATTAGAGATAGATTATATGTACACTAAAAATTTTAGAATGACCAAAATAATAATTAGGAATGTTCACATGTATCCTACATGTATTTACGTGTAGATAAAAATACGCGTAATTACCTAAATTAGTTGAAAACTAAGCAAATAATTAAAGAAAAATATAAAATAACTATGGAAAAATCAGAAAAAAAAATCAGAAGGGTGTGGAATGATGTAAACTTGGTCGTGGCATGTCAGGATGAGAAAAAGAAAAATTAACCAATAAAAATTAGGCAACACAAAAGCCAAAATTTAAGGGATAAAGTAATTGTCTTATCTAATTTAATACACAATAATTACACTAAAGCCCTATAAATAGCAGGAAAAATCTAGGAACTCATTTGGACAGTTAGGAATCAGAGAAAATTAAGGAGAGTCGAAAATTGAGAGAAAAATTCGGTTTAGAAAAATTTGTGTAATTAGGGCTTTCGAAGGGAACCCCCACCAGATGAGTAGCTGAAAGTGGACGGCCACCACCACCACACGGTGGTGGCAACGCCCAAGCCAGACGACAAGGCCACGGCGGCCTGCGGTGGCCGGAGCCACCCAAACCGGTGAGTCTAATTTCCAGCCCGATTCTTGTGTAATTTTGTAAAAATAGTAAATATTATTAGAAAATTATGAATTTTGTTATTCTGGGATATTTTTGTATGTAGTTTGTAGGAAAAATATTATTTAGATGAAAACATGTCCCGTAATATAGGGTCCTTAAAAAATCATGTAAAATCGAGCACATTTCGGTTTAGAAATAAATGATCTTAGGAGTGTAGTTTGGAGCTCAATTTTTTTCTATAGGATGCTCATGTGATATAGAACAGTGCTATGAAGCCATTTTTTTAAAATTAATTTTCGAAATTTTTAAGTTAATTTTTAGCCCTAAAATGATGAAAAATTTGGGTAATTTGGAGTTAATTAGGTGATTAGGATATTAATTAATGATTTAGATAGTAATTAGATGTTTAGGGATATTAATCTCTGATGTGGAAACCTAATCTTAGTCTATGGAGTGTTAAGTGTAAGTAATGAAGGTGTTATGTGGTAAATGTAGAAAATTAGGAATATGTAGAATTGAAAATTAATAAATATGGAAAAATTAGGTTTCATTAGATAATAAAATAATGAAAATCAGAATATAATAAATCTGAAACAAAATTCAATTTTTAGTAATTATATGAAAAATGTAAAAATTTTTCACAACATGAGTAAATTCGGTACACTAATACGGATTTAAGTGTACCGGATGGAATGAAATGCTGACTAGGGGTAGTGATCGTATTTAGGATATCTGGAAATAATGTTGTTAGTTTCACATTATGAGTTGAAACAAATTTCTAGGGTCCGGGTACAAAACAGTACCTAGAAATCGAACTAGAATCTAATTTAGAAATCGATGCGGAACCCAAACCTAAACCCAAACCTAGAATAATTATAAAAGACTTAAGACCTAGATAACTAGATATATTAAACCCTAAACAACACATAACAATAAGCGTTATAGGATAAAACAAACTCATAATAGTTACATGAAAAGCTGAAACCATGTTTGTATTATAGGGATTATCGGCGATGGCCTGAGCAAATCGGACCTCGCGTGAGTGAGCGAGGAATCGAGGTAAGTTGGGATTAATACGATGCTGTATTTTGGAGGCTTAAGATTATGCTTGGTTGTACTTGTTAGATAGTTGAATGTGTGCATGTGCTTGATTATGGGTGATGCTATGATTCTGTTTGTTGCTCTGGCACATATTGTATGAATTGTATATAATGATTTATCACCCTAAATTGGAGTTAATCAAATATACGGCCAGTAATCATAATCGAACATGCATGGCAACCCATTAGGGGAACTTAGGACTCTCCGGCCAAATACCGACCCCTTCGGAAGGGATAGCGCAGGATTGCAAAATGGTCCCTTCTTCATCCTCAGTCAAACTAAGTGACAGGAGAGGAGATCGCGGCGAGGGTGAAGGCAGTGGTTTGAAGGTAGTCGCGGGAGGAGCAAGGTCTCCATTACACAAGCCTGGGTTTGGTCGTGAGCTGTTGCATTAACGGCAACTCCTCAACCCGGATTAGAGCGGGCGTAATTTCTCTAATCTCACGACGGGTCGGACAACGTCGTGCGATGGCATTTGCTTGCACATGCATTGCACCTAATAAGTGATTAAAAACCTTGTTGTGTTTATGGTATAGTTTTAAGTCCTCCGTCCTAACTTACTGAGCTGTGGTTGTTCACATCCCTATAGTCGTCGTGCAAGTGCTGGCCAAGAAGCGGCAACAACTACTCTAAAGCTAGCAACTGCTAGATCCTGGGGAGTGAGGAAAAACATGTGAAGAATAAACATATATTTTTAAGGTTTAAGCTTTTACTTTAGAACTTTTCATTTTTGAATAATGTAATAACTAGGAAATATATTACGGAGAAATATTATAAACCTTAATTGCAATAATTGTATTATAATATATATATATATATATATATTTCCTCACTTTCTTAGATAAATGATTTATTTAAATTACAAACTGTTTCCTTCAAAGCGGGTTAGTCGTGGACGCCTTGTGTAGATTAGGTCTAAGATAGCGGTTGTAAGGCTAACTTCTATCTTAGGATGGTTTACACGGCGGGAGCTGTTACAACTTTGCCGCTTCGGGGCGTGACAGATGTTACTCGACACAACTGGGAATAAAGTCTCTCTTCATGTAAGCAGTCGAGTAACCAAGTGATGGAAATTCGACTATCAACAAATGGTTTGACACAACTATTATAAAGGATTTATTTTCAAAACATATAAAAGAGAATGGAGTGTTTCACATTTCCTCATATTAATGAGATTTTGTACTTCATAGAACAAAATGCCTTCAAAGTATAGAGCTATGGAGAAGGAGTTTCCTCTCTCATTTGATGGTGTGTAGTAGCAGGACAAGTCAACAACTCTTGTTGCCCCTATTCCCTTAGGTCACTATCGGAAATTAAGTGTTGTAATGAAGTCCTTAAGTCTTTAATATTTGTAGTGTCTTAGAGAAGCACATCGTCTTGACTTTAAGGAAGCACATGGGAGTAGTTAGGATAAGTAGCTGTATAGCATTTGTAAGCTTGTACTTGACCACTAGTGGAAGTATGCACTAGTTTATTCCATTCATTCTAATCTTTTTTATCAAGCAATTGTAACTCTTTTTCTTATATTGCAACTATAGCATTGTGTAAATAGATAATTGAAATCAAATCAAAATGAAATCTATTATCATCTTCACATTCATTTGCTTCTTGATACTTGCTTTCCTTTGCAATTGTTTCTAGTCATCATATACTTGGGAGTACAGTTCTTGCTTAGTAGCAATGCATAAAAAGATGGTATAGTATGATTGCTTAAAATGTCATTTGATGTTATGTTAATGCACCCTTATATAGCAAAAGGCTCTTATGTCAGTATCCTTCAATTCATGTAGCAAGTGTCTCATACATAGGTGGCATCCAATGCTACGAGGTGACATGCACTACAAGGCATTGAGCATTGTAAGGTGACGCACACTATAAGACGACACATATACAGTGAGTTGGTGCATGAGGGTGTCGACATAATGGCAATATTCATCATACAATGTTAAATCATAATAAATCGTTGAGGATTCTTTCTTTGCATTCAAACCCAATAAGGGTCATCTTTGTTGATGTGTCATTGCATTGAGATGCTCATAGATAGATGAAACACTACTCCCATGATCATGGTGATGAATTAATTACTAGTCCATCAGTATTCTTTCACATATCTTATTAACTGATGCTCTTCCTCCCCATTAACTAATGTGTTCTGATAAGAAGGGGTGGTAGCTCTAGGGTAAAAGCAGCCCCAATTACTAATGTGTTCTAATAAGGGGTAGCAACTTTAGGATAGAAGCATGCATTATTTTTATTTTGAAAACACTAAGTGCTTAGAATAAATAGCAATGTCATCAAAGAGGAATTTTTGGTATTAAGGAGAGAATGGTTAGGGTATTAGGTACTGTCTCACTTTAGGGATGTAAGTAGATATCACTTGCTAAGGAAAATGCTTTGTTATGAGATAATGATAACAGTTAGTTGCAAAAACATTGTCTAAACTTAAGTATGAAAAGTAAGATGCCAAGACATGACTTGAGCTTAAGGTATGACAACCAAGATGCCAGGGCATTGCTTGGGTTTACGGCATGATAATCGATATACTAAGGCATAGCTTGAGCTTAAGGCATGATAAGTGAGACACTAGGGCATGACCTCCCTTTAAGGCATGACAGCTGAGATATTAAGGCATGACCTGGGCTTAAGGCATGGTAGTCGAGATGCTAAGGCATGGTCTAAGCTTAAGGCACGATAGCTGAGACACCAAGGCATTGATTGGGTTTTAGAGTTCTCTCATATAAGTCAAGGGGGTATTTCCTACTATATGACTTTGAAACCTAGAAAATATATGATATATATTTAAGGAAATTCTAGAACATTGTTATTTTCTAGTAAGGTAACTCAATATTTTTAAATTTATTGAGAATTTTAAAAAATGAGTATGCTTCATAATAAATTGACATGACACTTATAAATATTCTATAGTAAGAATGAGACACATACACATATACGTATGTGTTTGTGCAGCGTGCATATAAAATCAAACCATAGAGACAGTAACTATAAATAAACGATACTAATAACCTTGTTTGGTTAATTACGTATTCACCATTCTTACACATCACCACCAATAGGGATAGTTGTACATATAATGAAATAAAATTACAATTCTAAAATAAAATTCTAATAAATAAATGTAATGGTTACCATAAACTCGTTAATATCCTTCATAATGTTTAGTATAATATGCATTGTAGATATGTACACTTAATAATAATAATAATTTGATGAACACATGTATAGCTCTAAAGTTTTAAAAGTTGTAAGTAGGTTCTTTAGGTCATATTGGAAAGGGTTATAAGTAATCATCTCCTTTTTCATGTAATTTTGTTAGCTGGTTTTCTAAATCTTAACCTACTAAATGTTGTATAGAAGATAACTCTTGAAAATTTTAAAAGAAAAAAGAAAAAAAGAATTAGAGACCCCATTTCATACTTTAAGCTCATAACAAGAACATGCTTAGAATTCTTAAGTCCTATATTAAATTTTAAATTTAGAAAATCTTTGAGTGAAAATAATAATAATAATAATAACAATAACAATAATAATAATAATAGTGATAATACCTAAAACATTTACCAACTAAAATTAATAATTAAAAAAAAAAAAGAGTTACTACGAGTTATTAGGCCCTAAGCCCATGTTAAGGCTTACCATCCCATTTTGTCTTTTTCTACTAATCGAAATTGAGTTAGTTAGAGTAACTAATTCTAATAAGAACCCAACTACACAAATATTTTAGTTAGTTAGAGCAACAAGAATATGGTTAGAATTCTTAAAGTCCTACATTAAATTTTAAATTTAGAAAATCTTTAAGTGAAAATAATAATAATAACAACAATAAAAGTAATAATACCTAAAACATTTACTAACTAAAAATAATAATTAAAAAAAAAGGGTTACTATAAGTTATTAAGCCCTAAGCTCATCTTAAGGTATACCATCCCATCTCATCTTTTTCTATCAATCGAAATCAAGTCAGTTAGACCTAAGGTTACTACTAGGTCAGTCATTACAATTTTTTCGATCCATTCAAACCGTTAAAAGCCTTATAAAGTTTTAAGGCGGATTACGGAATTAATTCTAAAACCCTATAAGTGAACACTTAATCTCATCCCTATAACCAATATCATTATATCTACATTTTAAGAAATCGGTACTTTACAAAACATGAGTTAATAATATAGTAATATTTAAAAATAATATGATAATAAAATATAAATATTAATAGAATATGAATAATTTCAAGGATCC
This sequence comes from Lumnitzera littorea, assembly GCA_024138015.1. Lineage (NCBI taxonomy): Eukaryota > Viridiplantae > Streptophyta > Magnoliopsida > Myrtales > Combretaceae > Lumnitzera > Lumnitzera littorea. The sequence continues at coordinate 100,634,560 of JAMXBB010000008.1, forward strand.
TAAGTTAGATGTTTTTATATTTTAATTTTTCGGTGAAGTAATACTGATACTTGGGCATATGATACTTTTGACATATTTATGCTCTTAAGCATTTTATTTTATAAACAATAATACCTATTTTCATTAAATGTATCTTTTTATAATTAATAGATCGGATCAAGTTTTACTCAGATTTTAACCTTACAGTCACAGATTGGATTCGGGTCAACTTAAACTAACTAGCATTCATAGTTAGGCCACCACACAAACCCTTCCGTAGGTAAGACAATTGGGTCTATCTTCAAGCAACTCGGAAAGCTTACGTATCTATTTTCTAATAAATGTGGCAATCTACAGGCAGCGAGGCTTAGGGGCTTTATTATATTAAAAATTTACTGACAATTCTTACTGACGAGGGACTACTATTACTTCTTCTTCCTTCTTTTTTCTACAGAGTGACCCAAGCTCGACCCCTCTAACTTCTCTATCGTTTTCTATGCAAGTATCGTCCTTCTCCTAAAAACCAAACCCAGATCTAAGGACTATTCCGATCGTTCAACCATGTTCAACCACCACCACGATGATGCTACCTCTCAATGCCACAAAAAACGCCCCCAAATATGGCCACTCGAGCCGATATGGTATCAGCAAATATATGTCAACCATGCCACTTTAAGCCTCTTTTTTCTCTCTCCTCCGATCACCCCTCGATAAACCACTATACCATTTTTTTTTCCATATGGAATGCTACACATTTTAGCCCTTGATAGGATCCAGATCTCCCTGAGTTGTGAGAAAATCGAGATCAAATATCCAAGTTCTCACTATTGGAATTTGGATCTGGGTATGTATGCACATTTGCGTTTAAAGCTTTGATTTTCACCAGAAAGCGTTCATCTAATTTACATGAGATAAAATTTATACCTTTTTAGGATGTGTATCTACATGTTTATCAAGGAAATTGTTTGGAAGGGCTTGAAGTTGTAAATTACAAATTGGAAATGGGTATGTACATATACACACAGACACGCAGATATATATATATAAATATATATATATATATATATATATATATGTCCATATAAACTTTTGATTTTTGCTGAACAATTCGGTCTCTAAACGTCATTAGTAAAATATGGAACATATTTGGATGTTTCTCAGACACATTGATCAAGTAAAAATGCCCAAAACGTGATAAATAGAAGAAACAAGTTGCAAATGCATGTTGTGTCATCGTCAGTTGCTGAAACCATTTTGGCTTAAGATTTGAACGCTATAAAGATAAGTTTTAAGTATCTTTATGCATAATCTGAAAGACCTGATCAAATAAATCTCGGTTTAGGTAGTTTTGTGTAACTTAAAAGTGAAATCAAGGAAGAAAAATGGAGCCGAATTCGGAGTGGAGTGTGTGTGCGAACTGCTGCTGCAGTTCTCTTCCCAAATGTTCACATCTTATCCCACATAGGCCAAATAGATTTTTCTGGACCCTGATATAATGAGAAAACTAAATTCCCACTTTTCTGCTTGTGATCTATTGTAAGCAGTTGAAAATTTCAGGCGCATGTTATCATCATAATTAGATTTTATCCTTTGTTCATACATTACATGCATATTATATTAATACCATGGGCAAGAATAGTAATCTATAGTACAGTCGACTTAATGGGCATTGACTCTTTTGCAGTAGGATGGTAATAATGGTAGTGTTATCAATAATACTAACTAAATAAACATACAAATATAATTAATTACTAACCTATAAAAACTTATGACTAATTATATATACATACATGGTCTGTATGCAAAATTTTAATAGTTATATTACATATACATAATGTATATATATATTATTAAAGCCTTTTAGGATTTAAGAAATCACTTATGATGAAATTATTATTTAGACCATAACCTAATCTTATATAATAAAAAAATCAACACCAAATTAACTTTTATAAACTATTATCGTGTTAAAACATAGATAAATTTGTCAAACTAACTTAGTTTCTTTCTCTCTCTCCTTAATCTCTTTAAACGAAACCATACAGTTTCTTCTCTATCTCCCTCACCTTCTCTTCAATACGATTTCCTCTCTCTCTCTCTCTACGTCTCTCTCAACTTCTCCTCTTATTTCTCGTATATAAATCCCCTCATGAAATATAATACAATGATCAAATGAAAAATCATAAGGCTAGATAATTTATGTCAAAAGCAATTCAATATGTTTGTAGATGTCGAAAGAAGTCAATAAATACTTGTAATAAATTGCATATAAAAGGACATTTCTTATGGACATGATTTCAAATCTTAAATAAATGGAAAAATGTATTTCCATATATGAGTACATATATGTGTTTTCCAAATGTGTAATGATATATTTTTATTTACTTAGGAAAGGATAAATATATGTGTATTGTATGTCTGTATCTATACACACATATATGTATATATATATGTCCCATTCTTTTAAAAAGAAAGTGAGTTTCCATACATATATTTACAATGTTTACAAATGTAAGTTTGGCCATTTTTGAAAGAATCTATCTCTATATAAAGATACATGTATCTATCTAAAAATAATAAAGTGTTAGGTAAATATGATAGAAACAATATAACTTTATATACCAATAAAAGTGATAAATATATTTTCATATAGACATACATATAATAGTTTTGCTATATTATCATATTTGTTTTAATTATTTTGCAAGATAAATAACAATAACGATATAACTATGTATATATATATATACATATATATATTATGACATTAAAATAACATTAGAATGTTGGATACATCTATTATAAAATGTATAAAACCATAGTTCTACAAATTTGAATAATGAATTAAAAAAATATCTCGTGGAGTTTATTTAAATGTGAAACAATAGTTATGGTGTTATGTTTATATAATATTTGAATAGGAAGTATTCTTTAAGGAGAAAAGAATAAACAAAAATAAATATATATATAAATAATAATAAATCAAAACTTATACGACATGTACTTTATAAATAAATTAATAAAAAAATACATTATTAATTTACGCATACCCTAGCATATGTCAGGATTAGTGCATAAAATTAGCATCACAATATTCCATGTCTATCTCTAATAAGTTAAGAAATAATGAAGATATTTACATTAAAGGCGTAATCCTTACATGATAAAGCAATAGTGAGCAAACATAGAAATAATCTCAATACATACCCTTGAGTGAAACTCTTGTACATATTTTAGTAAATTACTTATCATTGACAACTTAATACATAAAAATATCCATATATGTGACTTTAGATGTTAAGATAGCTGAATATTGTATAGGTTAAGTAAGTCCTTTATGTTATACATATGAGTATATGCTAAAATATATATGTATATGTATACGAATAAATATAAGTTGGGATATAATAAACTATATAGCTTAGTACCCAACCAAGTATAGTGAGCTTAAGAATTTATCTCACTCTAATTTTATTTTCAAACTAGTAATAAAATGAATGTTAAAAATTAAAAAGAAAAACCTTGAATCAATTTTTAAAAAAATTGAATTAAAAATTATCCAAATGAAATTAAGTAAATAGTCCCTAATTTAATGAATTATGTTGACTTAAAAACTCAACTAATATAATCAATCATATTAATTAAGTAAAGAAACAAAACCTATGCAAACTTATATTTGCAAAAGGGATAAGTAATTATTTACAAGAAATCAAAGCTAAATTAAATAAATTATCGAAAATGGGTTATAACTCGGGACTAAGTAAATTACAATAAACATCTAACTTATTCCAATAGTGTGATTTTTCCAAAATTGTCATTAAGTTTTATCGTCTCTTTAGGTGACTTAGTTATTGAATTCGAGATATTTCAAGGACTGTACCAAGTGAGCAATTAAACTTAGGTGAGAAAGTTCTAATGACCTATTATCTGCTTGCTAGTTGATGTTTGTGTACTGCTTGCTAGTTGATGTTGAATGTTTGTTTGAATGATTAATTACCTTGTGTGCTATTATTTGTATGGTTATTTAAATAACTGGACATTTAAAATATTGGCTTAAATAATTGAATATACTTATCGCATGTATATGACCCAACAAGTACACATCTTGGAGCATTTAAGCCTTGCCAAATTTTTCTAAATTGTTCGCTAATTATATTTTTGAGAAGATTTTCAAGATAAGGAAAGATTTTATGTAAATTCTAGTATGTGCTCTCAGAAGCTACATTTTTCTAAAATCTATCATATGCTACAAAAAGTTTCCTTTTTTAAAACCTCAGCGTGTGTTTTTAAAAGCAACTAATAAGAAAAGTTTAATTGTTAAGGCAAAGCGAATAAATTACCTTGCTTACATGGCATTATAGACAAGATACTATTGGATGTTGGATGACTTGAGTCAGGGTCTACTTGATTAGGCCTTGTGGAACTATCTTCTCGACTAAGTTAATAGTCGAGTTCCGTCTAGTGGAACTGAACCTATAAACAGCCTCATATGGATAGGATGAGATATCTCGTGCGATTAAGTACGAGGGATAATTGATATGTAAATGATGCAAATTGACATGTAGAACGTGTTGTTTGCATTCATCATCGTGAATGCATTCATTTCGTAAGTAGATAGATTGCATGTTGAATGGTAATAGTGAGAGACAGACTCACTGAGCTGTGTTTTTGCTAAGCCCCAATAGTTTTTCTTGCAAGTATACAAAAGCTAAGAGCAGGATAGGATTCAACTAAGAGAGTTTCCCAATTTAGATCTTAGATAGGCATAGAAATAGGGTTTGTTTTATTTATACCTAGATTGGGAGATAGAAATACTAAACTTATGAACCCTTTTTATATCAAAACTTTTATCTTTCTTCAATTTCATTTGAGCTTATGTTTTTCAAAAATTTGAATAGTTGATATTATAGTTTGGTAACGGATTCTGATTCTCTACAATTTTGGCATTATATATAACATTAGTTCTCATTGTTATTTTCATAATTAATAAAAAAATATATATATTGCTTAAGAGTAAGTAGTGATTATTTAGTAAGAGTTTTGCAATCTTTTACTTGTAAGATGATTTTCATATCATTGATGCATATGTGATATTGATGATTTTAGGTAATTTTACTAAGTTCTCTTAAGGGTCGTTACAATGATAGTTTAGCATGACTTCCAAAACTATTACATAAGATTAAAATGCAAAGGTTATGACACTACATTGATGCCTATGCTTAAAGCATAGAAGCTAAGTTACTAGGGCATTGCCTAGTCTCAAGAATGTGGAAGCTAAGATGTCAAGGCACTACCTATGCTTAAAAGAATAGAGGCTAAGATGCTAGAGCATTACCTAAGCTTTAAAGCATACAAGTTAGGACTCTAAGGCATTATTTAGGTTTAAAGGAAATAGACACCACAAAAAAAAAAAAAATTCATTATTGAATAACAAAAATTGCTTTTCTTTATAAAAGAAATCATAGGGGTTGCCCCCATCTCAAAGATCTAATGAGTCACTAATCGCGGTCATAAGACTCATATGGAGCATGTAAGCATCATGAGATGGGAGTAGATTACTTCAGATATCATTGTCATCGATAATGAGTTCTCCCTTTTGGATTTTATTATGGAATATTCACTTTAAACTTCAATAATCCTTGGTGGGGTGGTCAACTGCTCTATGATATCAATAATATTTAGGGTTTTTTCTATCGTTTGTTGTAGGTTGACATTCAACCCTTAGTCATTTGATATCTTTATTTTACAATCAATAGTGGCGAATGGCATGTACCTTACTCATTATGCATAAGAAAAGAAGAACTCTTATCAAACTTCTTTGTGTGTCACTCTTTGGTTTTTTTCCGCTCCATGAGTTTTCACCTCGAGCTAAGAAGACAAACATTGTTCTTTTGTTGAGCTTACCTAATTCTTCCCATTATCTAGCTAGGGAGTTGTTAGTCCTTTGCATATTCTCCATAAGAGCATCGAAAGAATGTAGAGAGAAATTTTCTAAGTATACTATGTACTCAGGGAACATTTCTTTGATGCAAATCTTCACTAACTCTTTTTCATCACATACATTTTGAATATCTAAGGAATGTTTTCTAAAGCACTTAATGTGCTCCATGATGTCTTCCCTAGGATTCTATCAGATCCTTCCCATATCAGTGAGAGCTCTTTCTTCAATGGAGAAAACTTTCTCTAAGAACATCTTACACATTTTCCCCTAAGAATCTATGGACTGAGAAGGGAGGTTAATGTACCATGTATAGACTTTCTCAGTGAGTGACTTTGAAAATTCCTTTACCTTTGAATTGTCATCTAACTTGTAGATAGTTAGAGTCTCAATAAACTTCATCAAGTGCTCTTTGGCATTTCCTTTTTTACCATTGAATAGTGAAAATCGAGGACTTACATAATCCTTAAGATATGATTTGTTAGTAATACGCTGATTGTATGGGAGTTTGAGATTAAACATTTCAACTGTTGACTTTCTCTGTATCTCCTTTATAAAAACATATAACTCTTCCTTCACTACAAATGAACCTCTTAGAGTAGATGTGGTAGCTTTAACCTAGGGAGTTGAGGTGGGATTGTGATGAGTGGCAGATCCAACTTGCAAAAATATGTAGAATAGCACGTGAGGACGAATAACCTCTAAGTTAAACTCCTGTATCTCTTACCTTAAGCATCGGGTTTTGCATAACAAGGTTTGGTGTAGAGATTTGCTCATCACTTCCTTAAGAGGCATCCTCAACAACAGTAGGAGGATTGGGTAGCTACATTACCTGAGTAACATGTTACCATATGGCATCAACAGGATTTAGGGTAACTGTAACCTGTTGCACTATAACTATAGCAACCAAGCTAGGTATGCATTGAGTAAACATTATCATGAATTGATTTAATGCTCGAGTAGCTTCTTGAAGCTCGTACATCATCTAAGCATTGTTAGATGCATCTTCTTGTATACTATTGCCTTGATTAACATCTTCTAATCGCAGCATGGCTTGCTTTGGAACTTTATGATTCTCTTGTTGATCTTAAGTTGAACAGTTAGTAGGGTTAGCTATCCTCTTCCTATTAAGTGTCATTATCAAATTGTCAACATACATTGTTCCTAGTAGAGTTACTAAAATGTAGATGAAGAGATTTGGTTGTAGTGATCACATATGTGTAGCACAAGTCTTACACTACTTATGGTCTCAAAGGAGTAATGTAGAATAATACGTAAGGATAACTTAAAGAAGAAAAAGTAGCGAGGAGAAGTAGACAATCTCAAAGAGCTTAAACACATTAGTGATAGGTAGATGAGCTATTTAGCAGCAACCTTACTATTCTAGATAAGAGGTGATATGTTTTTTACTTTTAGCTCTCTTTAATCTTTTACGATAGCATTGTGACAGCACAACGCTATTTCTCATAAATATCCAAATTGTAAAACGAGGCGAAGTTTTAGAGTGTTTATAGACTTAGGCCATTGATGATGCTTGTCAAATCATAATGACAATTAATGGATGAGATGAGTCCCCTTATTAATGGATTTTTCTATGGGCTCCTACTAGGTATAGGCCCATGGATTGTTTCTCTAAGTGTATGAGCTTCCTTATGAAAGGTTATGAATAGACGAGCCCGTTTAATGGTTCTTACCCTAAGCCTTTTTATGTCAAATCTTCCTAAGTCATACTAAATATATGAACCTGACTCTTGGACCGTGTCATTTTAACTTAAAGAGTTAAGCCTAAATAGTTAATGCATTTAAAACCTATAAATCATTGTAGTCCTCTATAGAAAGTTTATTTTTAAGTTGCACAACAATTTTTTACTATGAACAAATGGAATTACGGCACTGGATTGCAATATGGAAATAGAAAATAAATATCAAGTAACGAAGTGTGATGTGAGGAAAAGGATGAAAAAAAACATAAGTGATAAGCTATTAGAGAATGGAAAAGAATTAAAAAAAAAAAAAAAAAACCCTAATTGAGGCGGACGGCAAGTTGATGGTTTAATTTTGGACGCCACATATCGCATTTTGAGTGGATCACACAGTCTTGATACATGCTTTCGTCCCTCTAAGACTTCATTTTACGTCGTTTTTAGGCCGAGAAATTTGAGACCGATTCTTTAACTGCTTTATTATTTCTTCTTTTTTTTTTTTTTTTGGCGAAGCAATTTTATTCTCTTTTTCTTTAATTTTAGCTTATCTTTTTTGTTTTTTTTTTATCACAAATGTGGCACTAGGGCTCACTAACAATCATTGATCTATTTGCCTTACGTTATTTTTTCTCAATTTACAAATTAAGAGTTAAAAATATCTAGAATTTTTTAAAATATTATGATATCATTATGTAATTTTTTTTTTAATTTCAATTGATTATCATATACTATAATATTTTAGGAAAATGAATTAAAGAATTTAAGGACAGGTAAATCAAGAGATTCTAGGATTGAAATGCCCTCCTTCCACAAGTTGACGAGTCTAAGCGTAGTCGGTAAAAAGTAGATGGCAAGACCATTCGTTTTGAGTCCCATACACGTGAGAAGACATCGTAGAACAACTTGCTTGTCATTTTCTTCCTATTGTCACGATAACATCTGTTACGTGAAAAGGTATTGTAAAATAATATATTTACGACAGCAAGACCGACCATGTGGCTTCAGCAAAAGATCTTTCCTCCAAATTGTTTGCCCGGGCAAAATCCTTTACATTTTTAACTAATAAATAACATATCATATCTGCGTACATAGAATTGGAACGTGTATATATTATAATTTAACATATCCTATCAGGATATCAATTTTTGTAACTCTAAGCTGCAATATTTAATGCTTTTGGCAACAACATCATATTGTAGTCACTAACCTTAAAACCTTGCCTTTAATTTGTCTTATATTTGACCACTGTTAAGAGTTTCTGTAATGATAGAAATAACAGTTGTCTAGTTAAAACAACCGTTCAATTTTTCAAAGGGCAACAATTCTCAAGCAAAAAGGGAATGCTTTGTACAAATTTACTATAATGATTTTTATGTACACATGCAAAGGTTTGTCTTTTGAATATGCAACAATTATGGAAGATAAAGCAACGATTATGCATTAACTTCACTATAAGATCTCATTGACTACTCCCTTTCCTTTCTTATCAAATAGCGCAAGACCTCTCTCATAAAGTCTAGTACATCGATCTTATTCTTTTCCCATCACTTCAAAAATGCATTGATTGTCTTATGGCTTCCTTTGTCTTCATTAGGTTTTTGGGATTGTAGCACCTCCATTCAAGGTCTACTCCACCATTAAGCACATAATTAAATTGATATGGCATTTTTAGTGTATATTATGAAAAAGAATATAAATATTAAAAAAAAAAAAGACAATATAGAATACTTACAATTTTATTGACGCACTCATTGGAGTTTTTTTTTTTTTTTTTTTTTAAGTGGCAATATACATTTTGGAACAAGAAGAAGGTGCTTTATACCCTTTTTGCCTTTTACTAAATGAAAAGGGAAAAATGTAGAGGAAGAGTCCATATTTGTGCAATTTTTGCAAAGAGAGGCCTAGATTCTATGAATATTCATATGAGGACCAGTGTTTATAAGTTATCATTATTTAAGGGTTTCTGTCCATTTACTATTAATGGAGTCTAACATGGCATTGATTGAGATCTTCAAATGAATGTAATTTATAAATATGGACCTTTAAACTCATAGTTGAAAAATTGAGGCCCTTTTTCTTAAAATTGCAAAAATATAGACCCATCCCTTGCATTTTTCTAAATAAACCATTATTAAATAAAGAGAATATTTTACTTATAATATTACATTAACATGTTTTATTGAATTTATTTTACTCAATTTCCTGTCCATTTTTTTATATAGCTATTAATCCATATGGTTTTGGATGGTATAATATTTATGGATAAATATAGTAAGTAAATTGATTTACATTAAAGATTCAATAATTAATATTAGAAATATATAAATATTATAATTTATTTGAACAGTAATTCGATTAAAAAACATTTTGGTTATACGAGTTGCAATTGTTTATTATTTTATTTATTTCAATTTTTATGTTTATCGTCCTTAAACCAAATCTCAATAACGTGCATTCAATTGAAAATAATGATTGTTTTAAATAGTTGCAACTCATTTATCCAAGCCAAAATGTTCTTTAATCCAATTACTATCTAAATAAATTATATGGTTTATATTTTTGTAATATTAATTATTGATTCTTTAATGAAAAATTAATTTACATACCATATTTATCTATAAATATTATAACATTCCATCCAAAACTATATAAATGAATAAATATCTATATAAAAAAATCTTGAAGGGAAATTGAATAAAATATATTCAATAAAATGTGTAAAATTAATATTATAAGTAAAATATCTATTTATTTGATCATAGTGAATTTGAAAAAAAAATGAAGGAAGGGTCTATAATTTTGTAGTTTTGCAAACAAGAGTATCAATTTTCAACCATGCATTTGAGAGTCTATATTTATAATTTACCTTCATTTGAGGGCCTCTATCTATGTCATGTTAGATTTCATTAATTACAAATGGACCAAAGCTCTTAAATAAGGATAACTTATAAATAAAAGCTTTTTAATGTATGTTTAAAGTATCTAGGTCCCTTTTTGCAAAAACTGTATAAATATGTCCCTTTGTTTTACATTTTTTCCTCAATGAAAAATACAACCAATATAATTACTTAACTTGTTCTCTTAAACATAATTGCCTTAATGTCCCGAAAATTGGAAAAAAAAATTCAAAAACAAAAGAAGATAATTAGAGTATAAGAAATTGACTATATGTGCAAACAAATAACCTAGTGCTTAAGAAATGATTCAGTGAATAAAACACACTACGTGTTAGCTATGTGATATATAAATAATAATAAGATATTGATATATACATTTTGTGTAAATCATATATAGCAATTGATTTAGAAATTATTCCTACCATTAATATTCATATTAACATCTTATTAGTATTTATATACCCCATATATATAATACATGATATATAATACCTATTGAATCTTTTTTCGCACAAGTATCATATTGTTAATTTTACCAGCAATCGTAAGTGGATGAACTTTGCTCCATAATTGGATTGTGCGTCCTCTTGTTAATCTTATTCTAATATGATTCATTTTCTTAGCGACGTCCCGATTTGTGTAAATCTTTTTTATGCCTGCTCAATAGTTAGTAAACATGATATATGAAGTGGACATTGATTTTTTCTAATACAGTGATAGTTTACGAGGATGCAAACTTATAAGCCTTTTATGTCATACCAAAAGCAGTCCACGCCCAAATCATCTCAATGTATCTGTTTCAGAAGTGAGCCGAAACAACCTTAGCAAAAATTGATATGCAACTAAAATTGCTTGTGAAAATTTACTTGGAAGGTAAGAAACATATGGGACAAATGGAGTGTACGTTGTTTCTCTTTTAGTTGCAAGTGCTGTGCTTTCTGTAATTCTTTAAAACTGCCTGAAAATCCTTTGCGAGTTTGGCATATATAATCTTCTTCCTGTGCTGCGAGCTATGAAGAAATCTGAGGTCAAAGAAGCAATAAGAGTACAATGAAAATTAATAGGTAGGGTGTTCTTCGTCCTAAGCTCCATTTGATATTTTGAAATGGCAGAATGATAGCGCGATAGGCTATTTTGTTGAGAATTCTACCAGGATCAATTGTCATAAAGCATAAAACACACGAATAAGAGATAAACAAGAAGGAAAGAGAGATCAACACCTACAAATTTAGTATGAAGAACTCCAAAAATAGCAAAAGTAATAACTACAGATAAGATTGTGAGCGGATTCATTAAATAATAACATGATGCACCATTCTCATAATTACCCTTGGAAGGTCAGTGCCCTCTCCTTTTCTACTTCCTGATTCTTTTATTTTATTTTTGGGTTTTATAGTTAACTTTTCTTTTTGTTATTGGTTTAATATATTATTTCCCTTTGTGTATAACATGTTTCAGAAATTTAAGAACACAAGCAATAATAGCATAAAAACAATTGAAAACACAATTATGAGTCCAAGTTTATAAAATTTTATTATTATTGTTATAGTAACCTGGTCGGGAATGGATGAAACAGAAATTGAAAAAATCCCATTTCCTGTACAAATTCTTGATCTTATTATGTTAAGAATAATGATGTATGTGCCGATCAAATTCGGCCAAATCCCATCACGAATCTTGCAGGCAGCAAATCATTTATTCTTGGTTTTATCAATCCAAGTCAATTAAAGCCACATCATCCAGTACAACACATTGAATTTCGTTGTTGTGTTCGGCCTTGTTATCACTTTTGCTATGTTAAACAATTTCACGGTCAATCAACATTAATTTATCTCCTTCTTATCATGACATATAAAGCATACCATTATAAAATCATTAGCTCTTCTTATGGAACTTCTAACGGTATGGAACACAAGCATAACTCAATTTGATTGAATTTAATAAAAAGATAAACTATATAAATTACTTATATTATAGAGCATTGAATAGTATTTTGTGACAGATTTATAAGATGTTTATGATACTTATTATCTTCATGCCGACTCAAGTGATTACGTGAATACTTCTAATTCGTTTTTAGGTCTTTATGATGGATATCAGTTGATCAAACGGAGGTTAATCAGTATTCCTCCAACCATATAGTTGTATATAAAGCTGAGGACTCGAAAATATTTTATCGCACATGGCAGTTGACAATTCGTAAATCGGAAGGATATGAGCTGGAATAATAGTGACAGACAGAGAAATTCGGTTTTATAATTTTTATAAGTTTGAAAAGTAAGTCGGACCATTATTTTTTCATGCGTACTGTTTTTCCATTGCAATTAATGTTTTGTCATTTTTCTATTTGCCAACTTTTTTTTTTTTTCGTCATCTTTATATACTAGTGGACGGCACGACTGCATTATGTATACAATACAAAATAAGTTTTCCATATCTAATAATATTAAAAATAAAAATAAGATACTTAAAAAATGATTTTACTATAACAACCTACTAATAAATCACTTAAAACTCATGGAAAGAAAAAGCCATATGTAATTTTTTTAATTTTTACCACTTGATAACATCTATAATATTATAAGTTATTTATAAATGTGATTAATGCAAAGTAAATTGAATTCATTATCTGATTAATTAAAAACCTTTCTCATATTATTATAAAATAGCAAAAATAGATCTTTTGATACAAAACTCATCAAATTAGAGTTTCAACCATGCATAAGAAAATAAATGGTGTTTGAAACATATACAGATAATTGGTGATAATATTGAAAATATTATTAAATGCCTATTAATATGGAGAGTAAATAGAATGATAGAAGAGAATGTGAAAGAGAGTATTAGCTTAATATAATAGAATACATGATTATTAATTATTTGTAGTTAGAAAATAAGAATACATAGTGCATTTGATCGATAATATGGAAAATAAAATATATCTAAATATATTTTTAAATCAAATAAAAAAATCGAAGAAATGATCATATTTATTGAGTGAATACATGTATACAGTCAACTATCAATGAGTTTTGAGTAGTCCCATATTTGTATTGGAGCAAATTTGGCACCTAAATTTTACACCATCTATTCCATTACCCTTGCCACATTTACTTTGAAAACATGGGATTAAGATCTTTATAACTTCAAAAAATTTACATTTAACTCTGTTTTTTTAACAAATTTATTGCCATTGCTTATGATAAGAAGAAAAATAATAAAGCCAATTAATATTTTAAAAAGGGAAAAATTACATATATATGATTTTAGAATTTTTGTAAACTCATGAGCTTTGTTTTCCTTTCTGAGATATACATGCTTTACAATTATTTGTTAGTATTAATCAGGAATACGTGTTGGCTTCTCATGGGTTCATGATAATTAATTTAATAAAATAATATTGTTATATTATATATTAGATCAAATAATATAATTAAAATTATAACTGTAAAAAAGAAAAAATAAGTTCACTTTTTTTCCTTCCTCCTTCTGCCATCAACCCCTCTTCTTCTCCAGCCAAACTCCGTTTCTGGAGCGGTTCCTGCGATGGGCTTTGGCAATTATACACCTCTGGTTTTATAAGCTGTTCTACATTATAAACTCACTCAAGCAGTGAAGTTTTTGAGCTCATAATCCATGTTGACTATAGCAGGAAGGATTTGCAATGACTGATGATGGCATACAGGCGAAGCTACTGGTTTCAATGTACAAGATTACTTTCTTCTTCAATGGCAATGTATTCATGAGAGGACGACTTTACTGATTACAATATCGAAAAACTATCTTCGATAATTTATGATTCTTTCATTTTTTTAATTCTTGATTAAATTATTTAAATAATATATATTCAATAATATTCACTTATTAAATTATTTGTTATGGATTTCAAAAGCTGATACATGACTAACATTAACAAATAACTATAAAATACTTGCATGTGCTTATAAAATCACAAAACAGGACTGTGTAATATTCCCCAAAAAAAGAGAACATTACAAAACCCGGCTGAATTTTGTTGCCTCAGGATTGGCGGGTAGACGTATACTAGGATTGACATCGCCGTCTACCCCTAAATAGCCATAGCAGCACGACTACCATCCAATTAAGCTTTGCCTAGTCTCTCTCTCTCTCTTTTTTAAATAAATCCCTTTATTTTTCATTATTTTTTAGTTAATAATATTATTTTATTAAATTAATTGTAATTAACAAATCAGAAGCTAATAGCTAACGAGTATTTCTAATTAAAATTAAGAATTAGTTATAAAAAATAGATCATTTAGTTGTCAAAAAACTAAAAAAGACCGCTTCTAGTATCAATTATGTGGTCCTTTTTAGTTTTAGGATTTCGGAATCTATTTTGATATTGAATTGCCTCCATCATTTTTGTCACGTCTAGATCAAGAGGTAGCTTTTACTCTTTTAGGCGGGGAGTCTAGAAGGAATGACTCTAAAGTTATTTTTTATATTTCAAAATGTTGCATTGACACGTGCAAGTGAAGTTTTGCTCCTTGGATGTTGTTTTACTTCATTATTTTGCTTCAATAGGAGAGAAGACGGTTTCAGCAAGAGTTTTTATCGGTGTGATTGCTGCTAATGCAATCTTTGCGGTGCTTTTGCTCCTTGGATGTTGTTTCTTTTGGACAAGAGCATCAAGTAAGCATGGTCTTCCTGTTGTCCATGAAGATGATGGTAATAATGGAATTTCCCATGTCTAACGAGTATTCCTCCCAAACTTATGAAGCTGAAAATGTGCATGCTTTTTCCTCACATAGATGGAGAGAAGCTTACCACTATTGAGTCATTGTAATTCGATTTCAGCATGGTACAAGCTGCAACAAACAATTTTTCGAGTGACAACAAGCTAAGAACAGGCGGATTTGGTGAGGTTTATAAGGTATGCAATTACTAAAATATAGAATAATATCAAACGAATGACGGTTTCAAAACTTTAAAATCATTTATGTAGAAATTGATAACCTGGCTAAATGTGATATTAAATGTCACATCTCATTTCTTAAAAGGATGTGATAACTATATGTATTCTTGTTAGATGGTAGAATACATTACTCTATAGTAGTATAATCATTTCTCTCTTCCCATCATGTCCAAATTTTTAACACTAGTGTTTTAATCAAGTTTTATAATAATAGGTGAGCTACGACATCTATTGTCTCTACCTAAAAAGGCACATTATACAACCTATAATATTTATTAATTTTCAGGATACTCTCTCTAATGGACGGACGGTAGCTATGAAGAGGTTATCTTAAAACTCTAAATAGGATACACAAGAGATAAAAAATGAGGTTGTCTTGGTAGCAAAACTTCATCATAGAAATCTTATGAAACTACTTGGATTTTGTATGGAAGGAGAAGAAAAATTATTGATCTATGAATATGTCCCCAATAAGAGCCTTGACCTCTTCTTATTCGGTTTGTTCCATATTACTTTGACCTTATTTAATCCACACTTCATCAAATGATAGAAAAGAAAAAAAAGATGGGTCACTTGTCAACTTAATTTGTGGTGGCTTCTATTTTGATTGACATGTTATACATATTGGCATTGATGAAAACATTTTTTTTTTCAAACATTGATGCAAACATTTTGAATGTCTATTTTCTATCCCGTGATTTGAATTCTTTTGATTTTAGTGGCTATATGGCTTCGGAATATACAATGCATGGAAAGTTTTCCATAAAATCAGACATATATAGCTTTGGGATGTTGCTTTTGGAAATCATCTTTAGTAGGAGAAATAGCTCATTCTCCCATTTAGGTCATGAAAATCTTGCAAGCTATGTAAGTGGTTGCATTTCGTGTTTATGATTCTAAATCGTTAAGCTTTTGAGGATTCTTCTTAAAAACTTACTCAATAATATCTTAGGCATGGAAAATTTGGCAAAATGGAACATACGTGGAAGTACTGGACCCATCACTTAAGGAGTGAGCTAAAAGGAGTAAGGTCGTAAAATGTATCCAAATTAGTCTCTTATGTGTCCAGCAAGATCCTATTACTTGATCTTCAATGGCCAATGCCACATCAACCATCCTTCTTTATTAATAATTCAAAGGACACAATAATGGATATGAATGGGATGAGCTTAGAGCACCTGAATGGTAGGGAAATGCAATCAAGAAGAAATGAAGTGACCATCTCTAAGTTATACATTAGATAAGGTTAGTATTGTAGTCTAATGAATATATACTACAATTAAATTGCATAAATAGAGATCCCCAAAATTGTTCCTTAAAGTTTTATAAAAATCGCCTATTCTTATGGTTTAGCCTTACCATGATATAATGTTGTAATTAGTTGGGTTGTATTTAGATTGCTCTTTTAAAATATGAGGTATGTTCTCTCCTTTGTTATTCTATGTAAAACCATGAATGTATGTCATGACATTTTATGAACCATGAATTATATGATTTCATTCTCTTGAATTACAATTTAAACTACGATTAATTTATCTTCAAATTCTATTGTTATGTAAAATAGGTTTACCAATTATAAGCTACATCATGGACAAATAATGCAAATAGTCCAAAAAAACAATAAAGAAAAAAGAAAGAGAGCACCAATCAATTTATGAATCTTACACTTGCAAAACATGTTATAACATAAGTCAACACTAGACACATCATACATGTACACTATTTGTATTTTTTTTTTTTTTTATTAGCTAACCATGTATTACACAATTGATTGAGTGGGTAGGGGTATAAATGAGAAAAGCCTACTCATAAGCTATTTTAGTTTGGCTTGATATTCCTTCAAATTCAACTTAGTTATAATCGAGTTGAGCTTGAGCTTTAGCTACTCGAATAGCTTTTCGAATTGAGGTTGAGTTTTGTTATGCTCGACTTGATAGGCTCGCAAGCCTAATTGAATTTGATTTGATTTTAAATATTAGTTGAATTTAAGAAAAGTTTAAAATTATTATTATTGTTAAATTTATAACGTCTTTTAAAACTATTAAGTCTAAATGAACTTAATCAAGTGGAACTTATGTTTATGAACTTTCATTTCGAGTCAATCTCGAGATTTATAAATTAAAACTCAATCGAATTCAAGTTGAATTTAAGATTAGCACTATGTCATCTTTACTCGACTCGTTTACAACTCTAGAAAGGGCCATTCAAATTATAACACCCATGGTTTTCAGCCACTAAATTTAGGGCTTGAGTTGATATATTTTACTTTGACTAAAATGAAAATTAAAATGATAGTATAATCAATAGAATTATTGCTAGAAATTCCGATAACAAAGAGGAAGTAGCGATAGTTTGTTTTATATATATATATCGCGATACTGATGAATAAATTTATGAACTTTAGGGAGCAATAATAAATCAGATATATCATGCAATCAGTAAAACTTTACACATGTGTTGCATTGTAGAATTGGAATTGGTTGCATTATACCTATAAGTTTATATATATATATATATATGTATATGTTATATTTATTTATTTATAAATCTAATAAATTAATAGATAAACCAAGAAAATGAAAAAAAAAAAGAAAAGAAATAGAAAATAGGTGCAGCATTGAAAATAACGGCCAGTAGTGTGTGAGTAGTACACGTAACAAATGCTATGGGAAGAGAGAGAGAGGTAGAAGCCATTTACAAAAAGAATTAGTATAGGAAAAACCAAAGGAAATTCCCTCATGATCATCAAGCATGCAAAGATTTTTCTAGGGGAACCGGCGGCATGAAAGCTAAGATTCGACTTCTACAACACTAATTAAGGTAAGTTCAGGGAAGATTTTCGTAGATTTACGAAAATTAAATTAGAATGAGAGTAAATTCTGGTCTCGCATGGTTAGTAGGCTAAGGTGAAGCTGCTGTCGCATGGTCGGGAACTCAAGTTTCTGGGGTGACGTGGAGGTGTACCGGCAATAGTATTGCTGCTGTGGGTGATTGTAAAGTTGTGTGCAGGTGAGTTTCAATTCTAGTCCGATTTTGATTATTTTTGGGAATTAGTAAATGATCATGGAAAATTGTGGAAAATTGTATTTCGAGTATATTTTAGGTATAGTTTAGTACTATTTTTGTATAGCTGGAATTCGGAGGGTACATGTATGGTCCTTAAGAAATGGTGATGTTTGGAACCGAAATCGTAGTTGTTTTCGAGTATCCTATTGTCGTTTGGCTAGTTTTTCCTTGTTTAATTTTTTATTTTACTGTAATTTTAATAAAAGTATATGTTTACATATTTATCTATATTATTAAAATCGTTTGAGGTTTAAGTAACCACTACTTATCTTTTTTATAAAATTCTATTAAATATCCTTAAAATTATTATACCATTTAATGATATAAGAATAATTACATAGAATATTATAGTTATTTCTTGATTGCCTGTTTTTAACCCCATTAATCCACTATTAATGTTTTCTCTTCCACTCTTCCATTATTCTCTCTTCATCCTTCTCTCTCCCCTTTAACTCACTATCAATATTTTCTCTTCCACTTTTCCATTATTTTCTTCTCATCCTTTATCTCTGCTACATTTGCCTTTAGTTTCTTTTTAACAGTTTTAATCTATTTTCTGTCCCACGATTTCATATAACAAATAACCCACTATTATTTACACATAAAACACAATGTCCCAATGTGTAATTGGAACTAATAAAGTTATTAAAAATTTACAATATTTGAATTTGATATTTATAATGCTAATGCAAAATAAAGTGGTAATTACATTTAATTTACTCTAAAATCAATTTCTAACTCTATTTTTGAAAAATAAAATATGACATAATTTACTCTAAATAAAAATATAACAACCTTCGAAATCGAGGCAAGAATCAAAAGGGTAAGTTCCATCAGCATTTATATTGGTAAGTAATTTTTCATCCCTTTTTAATTTCTTATACTAATGTATAATTATTTTGAGAGATCTTACTATGCCATTTTCCCCATAATTTTCAGTTTTTATTTGCTCCTTTTTTGCATTATGAATAATTATAGTTTGATTAAATAATTATTTTATGTTTTAAATTTTATCATACTACCATTTTTGTTTATTGTATATTACATGTCTGCTAGTTGTTATATATATGTACATATGTTTATCATTTTTTTTCTTTTTTAAAATAATTTTTCCTCTCTTTTTTTGGAATTTTCTGAAATTTTTTACCTTTATTTTATTTTATTTATTTTAAAGATATTTTATTATAGTATTTATTTAATAAAAAATATGGACCAATCAAAATGTGCCACATAGTACAAATGGATGGAAAACTTAACAACGTTAACAAAAGTCCTTATTTGACAATATTTACAAACATAAAGGACTTAAATAGAAAATTTAAAACGTTTAAGAGTCAAACAGAAAACATAAAAAATGTTGAGTTCTAAATATGTAATCCTCTCTATAATTAATACAAATTAGGCACATGTAAAATAATAAAAAACAAATAGGCTTATATTGTTGCAATATGAAAATGAGCGTTTTAAGTAAGGTCTTATTATATCTATTCATTAAGCTTATAAATAGAGGGATCTAATAAATGTAATCACATGCAAGCTTAAGCTTCATGTTACGTGTAGGTTCAGAGAAGTGGCATAATAATGACATGTAAGGATGACTCAAAGAAGAGAGGGTAAGGATGATGAAAAGGAAATCTTAAGGGAGCTTTAAATGAACATGTTACATTGAGAGGAGCTATAGAAAATCAACACCATTCTTAGAGAGAGGTAATGTACCCCATGTTCAAAGCTCCATTTGATATTTTGGATGGTAGTATGACATCACAATATTTCTTTGAATCTCTCAATTGTCAAATGAGAAATTCTTGAGCATTTACAAAGTTAGCCTATTAATAACATCCATTGACTACTGAGATGAATCCTCCTATTAATGCATTCCTCCATAAGTTCTATAGGGTTTAAGCCTATGAGAGCCTATCTAAGGGCATGAACTCCACTAAGAAAGGCTACAAGTGGATGGGCTAATCTAGTGGTCCTTACTCTAAACTCACCATATCAAATGTCCACAAATCCCCCTCTAGTTCATGGAGTACTTGACTCTTTAGATTCTATCACTTAACCTAAAGAGTTAAGCCTAAATCATTAATCGGCTTGAAGCCCACAAATTATTTTAGACATCTATAAAATCTTTTTAAATGTAATTGAAAAAAAGGGCAATTATAAGTATATCTAAGGGACAATATCAGTGTGGTTATCTTTATTTCTCACTTTTTTTTTTTTTTGGTATTTTACACTTTAAATTTTGAGTTTTTAAGTAATACACCATATTAAAAGTTTAGTTGCAATTGTGTCTATTATGACCTAAGGGGTGGCTAGTCATGGTAGGTTGCCCTATACCATACAATGATAGTAGATTGGCTCCCTTATCGCTCAACAACTTTTTATATGATATATAAGACCACTATATAAATAGTTACCCAAAAGTTGTATATGCAAAGATTATATCACATCAACTTAATAATTATAAAGTTTCTAGCAATATCTTAGCAAATAAGAGTATGGAATTCTAAGTCCCTTAGATGATAGTAGTCATATGATAGAAATTAATATTGTAGTCCTATATGGTTACTAAATAACAAAATGAAAATTTTAAACTGAAAGTTTAACTAAATGACCATGTCTACTTTGACTCCTATCTTTCATATACTTTTCCCAAAAATTCTAGATTGACTTTGGGCATACCTTAGCTCGAACTAGTGAAAAGATCCTTCTACAATAAAATTTTGTAGAAATATAAGTTATAAAGCTTATTGAGATATCCCTCAACCATACTAATAAGCAGGTTAGTATATTATAGATACATTAATGCATGATCAATTGGAATGCTAAGAAGTACATATAGTGAAATCAGTATAATATGCAACTCAAATTTAATATCCTCTAAAGTCAAGATTGGAGATTGCACAACACTAGTCAAATCTAGGTACTATACTTAAACTTACACAAACTATGAAACTTCATATTTCATATTCTAAGAAAACTGTTCTATAAAACTTTAATAAAAATTTAGTTCCAAGTATGGTTGTTAGTGAACCTCTACAATCCATACTTACCTCTAAATGGAGGCCTCTAAACTCGACTATTAACCAAGTGGTTAATACCTCCAACATCTAGTAAGCTCATGGGTTAGGGTAAAGTCGTGTTGTACGAGTGTATCGTACTAAAAGCTTTAATTCCATTTATATAAAACAACCCTTGCATGACCTTTTGCTACATTCATATGATGTGACAGCCAATATATAAGGAAATGCATGCTTATGCATGATTCAGTTTAATTAATTGGGCCAAATCTAATTAAATCTAGTTATTAAGTGATGAATCAATTTCACATATAATTCAATTTCCTATGGTACTTGTAATGTAACAACCAATTCGTTATAATAATTTACAGTATTCTTTTCATATTAAGCAATCAATATCATTTACATGAATATCTCCAACCCCACACATTAATCAATTTATTAATATTAATTAAGTACCATTGTCTACAATCACAAACATCCATGGGATCATTTAGAGTACTCACTTAACCATGATGATAATCAAAGGTTGTAGTAGTCAACTAGGAGATTGGTATCCTCATCGAGATATCCTAATAAGGAGTATATATAAAAAGTAATGAGTGTTTAAAGAATAAAAGGTTCTATCTATTTATCTAATTGAGAGTTAATATCAGGCAAGTGCACCTATCAATTTTTAATATAGCGGATGTGAGTCCGAGTCGAACCCTCAGAGATTTCGAGTACTGATATTAACCTTAACTCTATTATCTAACCGGAAAATTGTGATGAGTTGAATAAATTAAAAATACTAAAATTAATAAACTAAACTAATTATGAGACTTGATTAAGCAATTTAGGAAACAATAAAACTAAAAACGACTTCAAGTATGCAATAACGTATTTAGGAATTATTTCCCCTAGTGTTTAACATGTGATCGCTTAAAATATATTCAATTCAGTTTCTATTATTCTTGACCGGAGGGATTCACAATTAAAGTTAATACCTTTCTCAAGCATATTAACCCTAATCTTAAATTATTTACCGGAATCTCTTCACTTAGTAATATAACTTAGGATTGCATTAATGTATAATGAATTCCCACACAAATAATTAACTTTCTAGAAGAAACATGTATCTTATCTCTAAGTATACACGTAATTCTCTCCAATTATGCCAAGATCTAATTACACATGCAATTTCTCAATCATCATGCATAATATCATAGATTGATACTTTAGAATTATCAATCAACAATTAAGCAACATAATTGAATCAAGAAAAGATAGAAACTTTATTGAAAATTATAAATCAACCCAAGAGTCACATGAAACCTTAGGTTCCATAATCCTAAATATACGAATTCTAAGCTATCATAATGAATCTAAAAACGAGTTCCATCAAAAACATAAAATAAAACATAAAAAACCCCTTTGATTGATGAACAATCTCTCCAATCTTGAAGTTGGTGTTGCTTTTGTCTTTTTCTTCTCCTTCTCCTCAAGTCTCTTCTCTTCTCTCGTGTCTCGTTCGTCTTCTCTAATGTCTCTTTTTTTCTTCCAACCCTCATATGTCCTTTTATATATGTATTATAAGGATTCTGTTTTCGTCGCCAAACACGGCCTGGGACATGGTCGTGTCCCCAGGTCGTGTAACTTTCTTACTTTAGCAAATTTTTTTGGATGGACACAGTTTGGGGACATGGCCATGTTCCAGACTGTGCAACTTCATAACTTCTTCATTTGAACTTCGATTTGATTGAAACTTGATTCCTTTTCTTCGTTTTCGATCCTAGAACACGTTCAAACCTTGAAATCAAAATTTTACTCAATTAAGTATCAATTTCTTTAAAAAAAAAACAAAAATGTAAGGGAAATACTATAAAATCACCATGTGAAATATGTTTAAAATTAGAGTTATCAAGAGTCTATCTAAATTTCTACTAGAGATTATACAATTTTCCTAGTTTAACCTTTTTCCTTAATCATACATAAATTTTTCATTTTAAATTCGATCTTGATGATCCAGTAGTCAATCTTCATCCTTTTTTGGTATACTTTCATGTAGCGAAGTTTTTCTTGGAAATTGAGACTTGCATTTCCAGTTACAGGCGTAAGGTGTTATGAATTGTTATAAATTTTAGGCCCAAATTGATTTTAATTATCTTTGTAGTTTTCCTTTTTATAATTTTATTAATTAAGCTTAATTAATTTTTTGTCAATGGGCTTAAATAGTTTTCTAAATCTATTTTTTTTTTCTTCCTAGTATTTCTACCTTTGGGCTAAGAATTTGTTATTGGTTCGAAATGAGCATTTTCATAAATTTTTTTATTCTGCAAGTTTAGGGGTTTAACTTTTTCGTGCACTTCTAACCTTATTTTAATTGAATGAACTTCTAACTCTATTATAACCATATGGAATTTTGTCACTTTTTTTCTCTAGAGCTAATTCTAAAGTAGGCTTTGGATAATAGAACTTAAAGTCCAAAATGGGTCATAATTTTCCTAACTTGCTATTTGAAGCCTTAAACCATTAATTATCCTAACTTATAATATTAATTACTCTTAACTAATTTCTTTAGTGCCAAAGTGTAACTTACTTAATTTTTGCCTATTTTTCTATATTATTAATTTTTTTTCAATGCCAAAGTGTAATTGACTTAGGGAAGCTCAACTCTTTTGTCTATCTTATACTTTTTTCATTTTCTACTTAATAACGACAATCTTATTAGCAACTTCTTGTATTAGATTTGGTCTTAGTGGCACTTTCTCAATATCATTCTAAAACAATGAGGATTGACACTTACGTCCATGTAAGCTTCATAAGATGGCATCTGGATAGCGAAGTGGTAGCTGTTTTCATAAGCAAACTCATCAAAGGTAAGTGAGCATCCTAACTTCCTTTAAAATTGATGGCACATGCCCTTAACATATCTTCTAAAGTATGTATAGTCCTCTTGAACTATCCATCAATCTATGAATGATATGCTGTACTAAACTGTAATTTTGTCCCTATAACTTTCTATATGCTTACCCAAAATTTGGACACAAAATAGGGATCCCAATATGACACAATCGCTGCTGGTATTCCATGCAATCTTACTATTTTCTTTACATAAATCTGAGCCAGCTTTTACAAAGGAAAGGTCATGTTGATTGGTAGAAAGTAGGCTAACTAAGTAAATCGATCAATAATTGCCTAGATTGCATCGAATCTAACAACTATCCTTAGTAAACCGCTCACGAAGTTCGTAGATATTTGATCCCACTTCCATTCAAGGACATGTAGTGGTTGCAATAGTCCACTTAGTCGCTAAAGTTCAACTTTTACTCTTTGAGAGGTTTCACACTTCAATACAATGTTGGCAACATCTTGCTTCATATCATTCCATCAAAAGTGCTTTCTTCATACATTTTTGTTTCTCTAAGGTAGATAGCATAACCTGAATAGTAGGCTTCACTCAATATCTCTTTCTAGAGCTTTGGAATATTAGGCACACATAATCTGTCATTCATGCAAAGTGCACTATACTCATCCAATCTAAGGTCAAAATACTTTCCACTGGTCATTTCTTCTCTTACTCGAATCAAGGTAAGGTCATTTTGTTGTGCTTCTTAGATTCTTTCTATCAAGTTCGGCTCAACCACTAAGCCTGACAACTTAGCATCTACCTTATGCTGTAAGAATTATAGACTTAACCTTTCAAATTCTTTAATTAACTCTTTTTGTTTGATAAGAAGGGAAGTAACTTTAGCATGGTTCTTCCTACTTAAAGCATCAGCAATTGCATTTACTCTACTATGGTAATAATTTACTCTTAAGTCATAGTCCTTGATCAATTCGAGCCATCTTCTTTGCCTCATGTTTAATTCCTTTTGAGTAAATAAGCACTTATGGCTTTTTATGGTTAGTATAAGTCTCATACCGTTGTCTATATAGGTAGTGTCGCCATAGCTTTAATAACATTACAATTACAAGTTCAAGATCATGTGTTGGATAGTTTTGCCCATATGGTCTCAATTATCTAGATACATACACTATTACTTTTCCACCTTACATTAGTACACAATCTAATCCATTCTTAAGAGCATCATTGTATACCATGAAGAGTTCATCATTTTGGAAACACAAGGACTAAGGTTGAAACCAACCTAATTTACAATTCTTAGAAGCTCTTCTCTCGCTTCTTGTTCCACTCAAACTTTACATTCTTTTGTATCAACTGAGTGAGTAGTCATGTAATTTTTGAGAAATTTTTAACAAACTTTCTATAATATCCGACCAAACCAAGGAAACTTTGAACTTCTGTTATTGTTTCTAGCCTTTTCTATTCCACTATGGCCAGGATCTTTTCTAAGTCAATGGAGATGTCATTGCTAATGACTACATGTCCAAGGAAGAATATTTTTTTCAACCAAAAGTCACACTTGGACAATTTGGCATACAACTTATTCTCTCATAGTGTCTGTAATACCATTCTTAAGTGGTACTCATGTTGCTCAAGTGTAGTAGAATGCATTAAGATGTTATCATTGATTACAATCACACACTTATCTAATAGTGGTCTAAATACATGATTTATTAAATCCATAAATGCTACTGGTGCATTTGTTAGACCAAAAGGCATCACTAAGGGTTCATAGTGGTCATATTGTATCTAAAAGGTTATCGTCGGAACATCCTCTAGCTTAATTCTTAACTGATGATAGCTTGATCTTAGATCGATCCTAGAAAACACACTTACACCTTGTAACTAATCAAATAGATCGTCAATATGTGGAAGTGGATACTTATTCTTGATGGTCACTTTATTTGAGTCTTGGTAGTTGATGCAGAGTCTAAGTGATTCATCCTTTTTCTTGATAAATAGTATCGGTGTACCTTAAGATGATATGCTAAGCCTTATAAAACCTTAATCTAGTAGCTCTTACCATTGCTTCTTGAGTTATTTCAACTTAATTGGAGCCATTATGTATGGAGCTTTTGAGATTAGTTTAATTCTTGGTACTGAGTCAATGATAAAGTCAATTTCTCTTTTAGGTGGTAACCTGGGCAACTCATTGGGAATTATGTCAAGAAACTCACTTACTGTACGAATCTCCTCAATGTTTGGTTTTTCCGATTCTTCCTTGAGAACATTCAACCAATTGACATCAGTCATCAACTCTAAGAGGGTTAACTCTTGTACTCCTATTGTGGTAGAATCTCCTTTAAACTTAGCTCTTGTCCTTTTTAAGGTTTTAAACACTACTTTCTTTTCCTAATAATTAACAGTAGCTTTCGCATTTGTCATCTAGTTCATTCCCAATATAGCCTTGTATTTACTCATATCAAGGAGTATCATGTCAACTTTACTATCAAAGTCTTGAATTCTGAATGGACATTATTTTACCATCTCTTTTGTGACTATGATATTGCCCATGGGAGTCCTTATCTCGATACTAGATTCAGTGGTGATTGTAGACAAGCCTACTCTCTTGATCAGTTCAAAGGTTATGAAGGAGTGTTTGGCTCCCATATCGAACAAAGTATACATAAAGTGCCCATGTATATCAATATTCCTTAAATCATAATTATACATTTTTATTCTCAAGTTCTATCAACATAGAATTTCTACACTTTTAGGTCCTTACTACTTACCATCACATCATTACAACTTATACTATTTAATCTACTTCTTGTAACTTAACAAGGGTGAGTGAAAGTGCATACTCATAATGAGCTTGGTATTAACAAAATCCTTAACTTTTTCATATACACCAAGATCTTCACCTAAACAGTCTTCATAATCCCAATGGCCTTCCAAAGTGTATATTGTAGAAGTGTTTACTACACTTAGGCCAGTATTTCCTGAACTTGATGCACTAATGGCCTTTCCAAAGGTAGGGTGTCCAACAGCTGGCGTTAGCTTAGTGACTTAGGTAGTAGCTACTATACACTATAGATAAGTAGTTAAGAAGTGTCTAACCTTGTTGCAAATGTAACAAGTAGTAGTACTCTTCTTAAGATAGTTAGTGATGCATCTCTAGGGTTAAACAGATGGAAAGCACCACAACGAACAGAATTAAGAAAATAAAATGGGGGGTTTAACAAATCTGTGAGCTATCTAGCTAGATATGATACACCAATGATATCCTATATGGCCTTGACCCGCTAGATGTAATGTATCAGTCCGGGTGATAGCATTGCTTACCACAATATAACAGGTCTTCCAATATAGCCTGAAACTTAAAAAGTTTTGACCTAAAATTTAGCAATTGACTACTCTAACTTCTACCTGGATAAGAAACAAATCTACAAGACCAAAACAAAAATAAAATACAACAGCTCAACTCAATGATCAAAGCAAACACAATCTAACACTCTTTCTACTCTCATGAGCAAAATCAACCAAGCTTTTCATCAAACACCCTACCTTCCATTCATCATATATCCTATCAATTACCCCTATGTAGTTCCAGCAACCATCAATCATAGGGAATAACACAACCTTAGGCTCAAACATGACATGAGCTTAAGGGATTTAAACTTATAAGACTTTAAATTCTTGCTCAACCTCAAGTACTTCATTCTCAACAATTATCACCTCATTCACTTCTTCACAACTAGTTTCTTCTTTTGTCACTAAGGAAGGTGTAACAACTCTTTCATCGACTCCCTCTTTCTCTTTGATAGCCTCTTCAAAAATTTTCTTTTTAGCTTGTCATCTCTCTACTGAAGCCCTAACAATCCTTAAATTGTCTTGAAGACTAGCCGGGGAGATAAGATGGAGCGCAACTCGTTCTTTGTCATAGAAAGAATAAGTATTCTTCAAAGGCGCGTAGCTCATGTTATGACTAATCTTCCATAAAGAACCTAAACATATGTAAAAATCTTCAATGTTAACAACATCAAATAAAACTTCATCTTGAAATTTGTTAACAGAGAAGGTTATTCTTGCTTGCTTCATCACTTGAATCACTTCATCATTATAAACAATCTCATATGGATTTGAGTGGTCTATAGTTTCATAGCCTAATCTTCCAACAATAATCTCAGAAATAAAGTTCACAAGATAGTCACTAACCCAAATTAATATAATACCCCATTTAAGTCTTCCCTTTATGTAAAACTTATTAAACACCAATTGCATAAATTGAAATTTCGAATTTCAATTAAGTTAATTGATGAACTACTAACCAGTGGTCCCATTACTCATACATGGCTTCGAGGACTGTAATCCCTCACCCAAAGAATTTTCTCTCGATAACCTATTGATGACGAGAAAGTTTACATCAAAGGAAGGTAGCTGAACACCTTGAGCTCCTCATATTGTCATACTTTAATTGATGCTTTCGGTAGTGATGATGCCAACCATTCCCTGATTGAGGACCCTGTGCTGAGTAATCCGACTAGTTGCTGTCGAGAGGTTCTTGTCAATTGATAAGAGACTCACTTATCCGCCAAGTAGTTTTCTCTTGGCATGTTATCACCTCTCTCATTTCGACCCCTTTATTGCCGTAATATTTTGATCCTTCTCATCTATTGTGTTCAGAGAATATTTGTACATAACCAATATTGCACTACCACTTGTCCACCTCGTCTGACATTGTACTACTTTTCCATTTTTGTCTTTTATCCTTTTTGTCCTTTTTCATATGTACTAGGAATCTCCTTTTTGTATATACTTTTTTGTAATTTCTTTATTTGTGATGTTGCCTTATGGACTTACTATAAATAGTTCATTTCCCTTGTGAACTAGATGTGCTTACATTTTTAATATTGAATATTTTGTTATTGTCAGATAACCTTCTTTAAGTCCATCTTTCATACTCTTAAGTAATCTTGTCCAGTAGCTCAAAATTAGTAGCAAGTGGACCTTGGCATCAACTTGTGCATTATATTAAGTAAGGTGTCAAGTCATGTTGTGTTCGTTGATGAGTCACATTGTTCAAGCAGCTTCACGTCAGCTACTCTTGTTCGTTTTTGGACCATTTCCCTTTCACTTTCTTTGATATTTCGGAAGACCTATTTTAGCCGGATTTGCTATGATAAGCCCTAGTGATAACTAAGTTCCTAAGCATACCATATAATTTCTTGGTATCAAAGCTTGAGGTTGAGATTGAGAGTTGTATAGTGATAGTCAGTCTGTTGTTCAAGATATTTATATGTGTGTTGAAAGCATCTAAGTAAAGTGTCTTTACTGAAGCTTTATGTTGAAAATGTCAAACCTTAGTGTACAAGGAAAGATTAATGATGTTGAGAGTGATGCTCATAGTCGTGGTTGAGTTACCCAACAAACATCATGTACTATTGATGAACAGATACAAGATCTTACTGCTATTGTGGCCAACTTAACTATCTCAATAAACAGGGTCTTAGAGACTGGACTACATAAGAGAGTTGCTGAGTAAGGCTGAGAAATGAGGGATAGGCCGATGAGGTAGATGAACAAGTGAGCTCTGGAAGCCTTTCCAATGAACCAAGCACTATTGCGATGTGTCAACAAAGTTATGAGGAGAAGATTAGAGTTGGACGAAGTGGAAGAGTATGAAGAAGAAGAAGGCCAGTATGTTAGGATTTATGAGTGTGAGTTTAGGGCACCAAAAAGTGCCGAACATCTTAAGGTACAGATTCTGAGCTTCAATGGGTCTAGTAGTGTTAATGACTACCTAAATTAGGAGAGAAGATTGAAAAGATATTCAAATTCTATGATTATGAAGATGCTATTTGCATTAGAGTGGTCATGTTAGAATTTACTGGATATGCAGTAATGTGGTGGAAGAAGCTACAAAATGTTCGCCTGAAGACCCGACACAAGGTTTGAATATGGAACGAGAATAAGAGAGTTTTGAGAAGTAGGTTCATCCTTGAACACTACAAACAAGACACTTTCCGATGACTCCAAGACTTGAGGTAAGGTAATAGATCCATAGACAATTATGTCTGAGAGTTTCAGTTACTCATGATATGATGCATTGTCGATGAACTTGAGACCTAAACTATAGCACTATTCATCTTTGGACTACAGGCTAAGATTGGTAACATCATAGAGTTACAGTGCCTTGCAGCCCTAAATGAAATCATCCATATGGCTTAAAGAGTTGAAAGGCAATGGTGAAACCAAGTTAATCGAATGCTGAGTAGCTGAACACTAATACCAAACAAGAGCAGCCTATTGAGTCAACCAATGAATGATAGAGTTTCAAACAATTTTGAGGTAGAATGCTAAGGTCACATGCTGAGCCAACCAAATAAGGGCCGAGGTAAGAGCAAGACCGAGGAGCCTAAGATCTGGACAGACCAGGGTTAGAGTTTAAGGAAGAAGACCCAAGAAATCAAATGTTTAAAATACCTTGGCTTTGGACACGTGGCTAATCAATGTTTGAACCGCTGAGTCATGACCATAAAGGGAGATAAGCCCCAATTTAAAGTAGAAAGTGTGAGTAAAGGAGAGGAAGAAGTGGTAGCCAATCAGATGTTGGAAGAATTTGGAAAAGATCTTGATGTCGAGATACCTCTTAAGGGCAGAGCCAAGTATTGCTTTATAGTTTGACAATCTCTTAGTCCTTTTATGGCTAACAAAAATGAGCAAAGAGGGAACCTCTTTCATACGAATTGCTAGGTGAATAGTAAGCTACGCACCGTAATCATTGACGAAGGGAGTTGTACTAACGTCATTGCACAAGGGATAGTTAAGGCCATGAAATTGCCAACCCTTCCATACCCCAAGTTATACAAGATTCACTGGTTGAATGGGAAAGGAGGACTACATGTTTCTAAGCAAGTCAAAGTGTCGATTACTATTGGTGATAGGTACATGGACGAGGTACTGTGTGATGTCCTTCTCATGTGTGTATCTCACATATTACTTGGCTAACTGTGGCTATTTGACTTGAAAGTATTACACAATGGTTATAGAAACACCTACATGTTTCAAAAGGATGTGAAGAAAATTATATTGATACCTATGAGTCCTATGAAAGTGCAAGAACCCTAGGAAAAGCTTGTTAGATCTTTGCAACAGAAGTCCTTAATGATTTCTTGAGCTTAGTTTGCATGAGAGGTCAAGGACGAGGACTATGTGCTCCTTTTAGTTAAGAGATTCTTAGGGGTTAGAAAGGCCATGAACTTACTTAATGAAGTGCAGTAGCTACTTTAGGAATGTTCCGACCTCTTCCCTAACGAGATGCCAAAAGGTTTACCTTCCTTGAGAAAAATTAAGCATTGCATCGACCTCCAATCAGGGGTTGCCTTACCAAACCAACCTGATTATAGGCTCAATCTAGAGTAGGCTGCTGAATTGAAGAAGTAGGTAGATGAGTTGGTAGATCGTAGATATATTCATCAGAGCATGAGTCTTTGTACTTTACCTACTGTACTCATGCCGAAAAAGGATGGAACCTAGCGAATGTGCATTGACAACCGAGCTATCAATAAGATCACTATTAAATACCGATAGCCAATCCTACGTCTTGATGATATGCTTGACAAGTTACTACATGATGCCTACTTTTTTTCTAAGATTAACTTAAAGAGCGACTAACACCAAATATGGATTAGACCTAAGGATAAATGGAAGACGGCCTATAAGATAAGGGATGCTCTATTCGAATGGTTGGCGATATCGTTTGGACTAACTAATGCACCGAGTACATTTATGTGGCTGATGAATCATACACTAAGATCGTTGATCGGCAAATGCATTGTGGTTTATTTTGATGATATTCTAGTCTACAGTGCCGACCTCCTCGAACATGTTAAACATTTGAGATTGGTATATAATATACTTCGTGTCGATAAATTATTCAACAACGTAAAGAAGTGCGTATTCTATCAAAGCGAGGTTGTGTTCCTCGAATATGTTGTTTCAAGGAGTAAAGTTCGAGTTGATGAGGAAAAAGTCAAAGCTATTAATAAGTGGCCTACATCGACTAATGCTACTAAGGTCAGGAGCTTCCATAGCCTAGCCTCATTCTATTGAAGATTT
This sequence comes from Lumnitzera littorea, assembly GCA_024138015.1. Classification (NCBI taxonomy): domain Eukaryota; kingdom Viridiplantae; phylum Streptophyta; class Magnoliopsida; order Myrtales; family Combretaceae; genus Lumnitzera; species Lumnitzera littorea. The sequence goes on from JAMXBB010000008.1 coordinate 100,667,047, forward strand.
ATCCGGAACATTAGCTCTATAACTGCGTTGTTGACTAAATTGACTAAGAAGAACGTTGAGTTTAAATGGACAGAAAAGGTTAAGAGGAGTTTTGAAGATGTGAAGCCTAAGTTAACGTCTGCTTCAGTACTTACCTTACCAGATTTCGAGAAGGTTTTTGAGGTTAAATATGATGGGTCTAGTGTTGGCATTAGTGTTGTCCTTATATAAGAGCGCCAACCCATTGCTTACTTCAGTGAGAAACTCTGAGGTGCTGCCTTAAATTACTCAGCCTACAACAAGGAATTCTATGCCCTTATCCATACACTCTAGAACTAGCAGTATTATCTATTGTCGAGAGAGTTTATTATTTATTTGGATTATGAATCTCTTAAGCATCTTTACGGGCAACAGAAGCTTTCTCAATGTCATGCCAAATGGGTCGAGTTCTTAGAGACCTTTTGCTATGTCATCAGATATAAGAAGGGAAGCACCAACATAATGGCTAATGCACTTTCTCGCCGTTATACCTTCATCACAACGTTACAAGCTAAGGTGCTTAGATTTGGTACTTTACTTGCTGAATGGTTTTACAAGGGAGCTACTGGTTTAAGAAGCTCATGCTGGGGGTCTAGCCTGCCATTTTGGAGAAAAGAGAACAATTGAGATATTGAAGGAGCACTTTTATTAACTTGGAATGATGAAGGATATGCACTGAATACTCGAGAGGTGTAAGGTGTGTAAGTATACAAAGGGGAGGAGAGAGCCTTATGGAGAATATATAACCCTACCAATTCTCGAGTGGTCGTAGACCGATCTAAGTATGGATTTCATGCTCGGCCTTCCCTACACACCGAGAAAACATGATTCGATTATGGTGGTGGTCGATTAATTCAGTGATATGAGCTATTTTATTCCTTGCCATAGAACTAATGATGCTTTATTCATCACTAACCTCTTTTTGTAGGAAATTGTGCAACTACATGGAGTACCGAGAAGTATTGTGTCTAATCGTGATTTGAAATTCATGAGCTTCTTTTCGAAGACCCTATAGATCGACACTAAGCTCTTGTTCAATACCTCTTGCCACCCCTAGATAGATGGCCAAACTGAAGTAGTTAACAAAACTGTTGGTAATCTTCTATGTGCCATTATTGGAAAGAACTCTCGCAACTGGGATTTATGCCTACCTATCATTGAATTTGCCTATAATCACTCAACTCATAGCTCAAGCGGAACATCACCATTTGAGGTTGTTTATGGACTTAACTTAAACCTATCTTTGGATTTAATTAACAACTTGACTACATAAGGGTCAAGTCAATTCGGCCTAAAACATACCGAAGAGTTCCAAAGGTTATATCGGAAGATTACTAAGCAATTGGCTAAAATTGTAGCTTGACAAAAGGAAGTGGAAAACTGCGGAAGGAGGTGAGTTGTTTTTACCCTTAGGGACCTAGCCTGGGTCCATCTTAGTAAGGAACGCTTTCCTAGTAGAAACACCAACAAATTATCTCCCTGAATGGATGGACCCTATAGGATCCTAAGGCGCATTAATGATAATGCCTATAAGATTTTGTTACCCAAGGGTTTTGGTGTGTTTACCTCCTTTAACGTTGCCAATTTGACTCCCTATGTGCTTGATGATGATGAAAATCAAGATTTGAGGGCAAATCTTCAGTAACCTTAGGGAACTGATGAAATACCAACCAACGGTCCCAATACTCATGTACAGCTCTAAGGACTGAAATCCCTCACCCGAAGATTTCTCTCTCGGTAATCTGCTGATGACGAGAAAGTTTACATCAAAGGAAGGTGGTTAAACTCTTTGAGCTCCCTACATTGTCATACTATGATCTATGCTCTCGATAGTGATGATACCGACCATTCCCTAACTAAGGACCCTATGCTAAGTAATCCGACCAGCTATTGTCAAGAGGTTCTTGCCGAGTTATACGTAACTCACTTATCAGCCGAGTAGTTTTCTTTCGGCATGTTACCATCTCTCTCATTCCTAGCCCCTTTATTGCCGTAACATCTTGATCTCTTTCGCCTACTGTGCTTAGAGAATATTCGTATAGGACTAATGTTGTATTGTCACCTATCTTCCTCATCTAACATTATACTACTTTTCCAATTTTGTCTTTTGTCCTTTTTACCCCTTTTTATATATACTAGGAATCTTATAATTTCTTTATTTATAATGTTGCCCTAGGAACTTACTATAAATAATTCCTTTCTCTTCTAAGCCGAATATACTTATATTTTTAATATTGAATATTCTGTTCTTATGAGACAACCTTCTCTAAGTCCATCTTTGATACACTCTTATCTAATCTTGCTGAGTAGCTCAAGATTAGTAGTGGGTAGACTTTGGCATTAACTTGTGCATTATATCAAATGAGGTGTCAAGTTATGCTATATTCATCGGTAAGTTACATCCTTTAAGCAGTTTCACGTCAACTACTCTAGTTCATTTGTGGACCATTTCCCTCTCACTTTCTTTGATATTTCAAATGACTCATTTTAGCTAGATTTGCCATGGTAAGCCTTAGTGATAACTAAGCTTCTAGGCACACCATTAACAAATCAAAGTTACATACATTACCAATATAACTAATATTCGAATATTTCTTACATTCTAACATTTTGGTTTAATCAAAAGAGAACCTGATTTCTTAATGCAAATCAACTCTGCAATTAAACCTACTAGCTAATTTCGCCATGCCAACCACTACATGAAGGTACATAAGCACATAAATGCACAATTTTAGTAGCTTCGAGGTACAGCAATGTAGTAATAATTATACAAGTAGCATGATGTAATTCTTGGAAGTGGACAATATTTGCTCTTCACGTGTCTTCGTTACTACAATATCTAGGGTGCACATAAAATGTACAGCATTTACACAATGACCATCTTGTCTCTACTACACCTTCATACACTCGATAACAGACTTGTAATTGTCTACTAGCTAAGCTTGTTAATTGACAGCTCACGCCCATTATTGCATAGTGCTCGACACATACACAGTGGCATATACAATCTTGGCTGAATAGTTGCCACTTATCCTTAGATCAAAGATAGCTCAACTATACACTCTTTTAAGGATGGCAACTCGACTCTATAAAGAAGTTCAGCAGTCTTAGATAATAGTAGCTTAGATGCTTGACAACTATGCAGCATGGATTTTCAATTTCAACTCAAGTACAAAACTAGAGCAGCACTTGTTTAGCAAATATTGGAGGATAGAAGGGCAAGTACACACATATGTATGCAATTTCAATTACATGTACACATTTACTCGGACATGCAATTTGATTTAATACTTCGTAGAGATTAGATAGTGTGCTAATTAGAATTTTGAACCGTTCAGCTTTGTCCTACAATAAAATATGCTTGGAAATTTACAATGTGGTTTACACTTCAACAGTTCATAGCATAAGGCCATGGCTTGGTTCATATAAAGCATCAGTTCAATAGAATTAAAACAACAATTACAAGACCAATGAGAGTTGTTTAGCTCGATCAACTCAATACTTCATGCACAATATTACACTTGGGTACTGGCTCAGTATACTTCTTCTCTGACTAAGTTAGCTTGGCTTCTCACAAGAGTTTTGTCTTCTCATAGTAGCTCGGCCTTTAGGACTAATAGTTTGGCATGACAGCAAGTTACTCATTCAAAATAGCATGGTGACAACAAGCTTGGCACCTTAGATCACTACTTAACCTAGCTTGCCATATAATTAGTCACAGCAACTCGAGTTCTTCTAAAGAACTCAATATCTTAGTCTATCAACATCTCATATCAGTTTAGCTATTAACATCACTTCGACACTTCAAATAATGATAGTTCTAAGCTTTGGACACTTCCTCAATTAGCTCGATTACAATTCACCTTGGCTCAAACGTGTAAGCTTGGCAATGCAACACCACAACTCATAATTCAACTTAGTAATTTCTCAACTCACACGTGTTAGCTCAATACTTTACACCACCACTATCAATCGTTTTTTGACAATAACAATAGACCAACATGAAATCCTTCTCTTGTAGTCCGTATACACCATGTCATATATGACATCACACAAGTCATGACCACTAATGATGTAACTGGACCACAAGCTTATGGCTACAGTCAAGATAACCACCTACATAAAATGGTCCCCCATGAACATATGGCCTATCACTTGAACTAGCACACTTGTTGCTCAAAATTGCAGCAGCACACCTATGATTCAACTCCTAATACCATACACTATTGTAATTAAACATAGTATCTTGTAGCCACTACTTCGCGCATTACTGCATGAACAATACCATAGTGCCATAACCTCACTAATAGTGCTTACAATGGCCACTACTACCACCATCTACTATAGCTATAACAACAAATTGCATCGCACAACTCAACTCCAATGACTACTAAAGCTAAACTCATATACCCAATACAACTACTGTCACAACAACATGAAGGATTCCCAATGGTCGCATAACTGAATTCAAATTACCTAAACCAAGAATTGGAACACTTATTGTTAGAAAAATCAACCACCCACTACTTAATCCAGATTTTAAGATTGATGCCCCTATAGTTTCCATGGCTATATACAGGTAACTCAAACCCTAAGTAGTCAGACTTTAGTTGTCCTTTGAAAGTAAAGGATTCCCAGTTTTCAAATCTTAATACGTGGGCAAGAAATGCAATAACATGAAAAGAAAAACCATTTTTTTTAATATGTTAATCTATGATTCACCGAAAGGAACACCTTCTTAAATTAGATTTTGCTATCAATCTCACTTTCTTACAGTGGTAAGACATTTCCCTCAATTTTGATGATGATATAGTCTTTATTGAACACAATACCAAAAAATTCATTAAGCAAATGAAGAGAAAAGGTAAAATAATTTAGAGTCTTGATGAATCCAGTCAGTAAACCTTCAATATCATAATATAAACCAACGAATAGTACTTTCTCAAACACAAAATAGTAACTTCAATATACTTACTGTGGTAGCCACGAGAGTTACATAATAGCCACTGACAATACATGTACAAAAACTTCACGAAACTTAATACGCTCCCTCATTAGAACTAAGCTCTAAGACCAACCAAGCTGATATGCCTTCGAGGTCAGATACACGAAGCGGTACCATAACGAATAGAAATAAGTGGATAAAATGGGGGGTTTAGCAAATCCATGAACTATCTAACTAGATATGATGTACCAATGAGATCCTATATGGCTTATGACCAACAAGATGTAACGCTCTGATCTGAGTGATGGGCTTACTAAATGGATTGATAAGAGTGGGTAGAGGAGAGTTTTCCAAGAGGAAAGTCTCAAAGGTTTTTCATTAATGTCAAAAGTCTGCCTAAAACCTTATACATGTGTTTTATTTATACATAATGGTAAACTTATAAATAAAATGACTAAAAGGATGCCTTAGTGGCATTCTTGTAAATATAAATAAAACATAAGAAATAAGAAATCCAAATAACATAAGTAAAATAAATAGCCGAATGTGATATCTAGGCGAAGGGCTAATGTTCGGGCTCAAAGAGCTAATAGGGATCCTAAAGCTTTAATTTAGGCGAACCTAATTTGATTAAGGTGACCTGGTTAGCTAAGCCAACTTAGTATAACTAAGCTAACCTATAGCTGCCAAGCTAACCTAAGTAGTTAAGGTGTTTAGGTGTGGTCGAGCAAGCATGGAATAGCTGTATAGTCCTGACATGGTTGAAAGAGCTAATTGAGGATAGTGAACCCAATAGAGTAAAGTAGATCGATGAGGTAGGATAGTCTAGTAGAGTAGAGTAAACTAATAAAGGTAGAGGAGACTAATGAGTAGAGTAGAGTAAGCTATGAATAGGTCTTCCAATATAGCTCAAAACTTACATTTGGTCGGGTTGGTACCTTGAAGCCTATTAGTCAATCATTTAGTGTAAGCTTTCACCACAAAAGAAGCATTTGTCATGCAACTAAGGACAATATCTAGGGTGATGATTTCCCTTACAATTCCAACACTTAGCTGCTCTACAAAGAGTCTTCTTTTGAAGTGCTTTTTATGGTTTTAGAAACTTCCTTGTTTTATTGTTGTGGTTGTTGCCACTTAATCCTTCATAAGGCCTCTTACCAAACACACTAACTTTACGCCTATTAGTTTCTTTACTCTATCTCTTTACAACTCTTTACGTTGTCCAACACTCTTGCCTTTTTCTACCATGTCAGCAAAATTCTTAGGCTCAAATTCCGATAGTCTCCTTTTCATATCAGCATCAAACCCTCAGGAGAATATTTGCATCTTTAACCAACTTTAGTTTGATATTCTGGGGGTATAAATTGTTATAGTCTATTGAATTCAACTTCATATTGCTCAATGGTATGAGTCCCTTAGACAATATCTAACAAATCCTCATTGTAATTCACCCTTAAGCTTCTTAAAAAGTTGTACATTAGAAAATCACATCTGAAGACTTCCCATGTAATTAAGCCTCTTAAATTCCGCTACTTAGATTTCCACTTGATTCAACCAATCTTTGGCTTCATTAGGTTGATTTGCAATACCCTCAAAATATTTGTTACAGCAAATGAACTATGGTAACATATTGCACTATTGTCTAAAATTAAGATATGTTGGAGGCATAGCACTTATTAAGCCAATTGGTGGTAGTAACAGAGGTAGAGGCAATAGGGATAGCTGTGGTAAGGGAACCTCTTTGACAACTATTAGAGGTAGAGCTTGAATAAGAAGGTTACTTTATTGAGCTAGATATGCTTTTAGCAATTCATTTTGTGCATTAATTGTAGCTAAAATTTCTTTTGTACAATCATGTGATACATTCTATTTTTTTTCTTAAGCAGATAGAGCCCGATTAACTAGGGGTCTCCCTTAGTGCTTATTTTGCTTGAGAAATTCATTTCTAACGCTAAGATTAGAATCAATAAGCTATAATTAATAAACTTGGAAATTTCAAGCACAAAAGCAAAAATAATGCATGATCACATGCATTGGCAATAATAAATGTAGCTAAGAAATTTTCATTTTATTTCATTAAAATGAGGTAACATTAGATTGGTGGTCACTTCCAATAAGTGTGCTCCACCTTAATACATCTCATTGTATAGAGTCTCAAAATACAACAAAGCTTCCCACAAATGCATAATTGTCCTAACTTATAATATTAATAACTTTTAATTAATTTATTACTATTAATTTATTTAATTCTAAAGTGTAACTTAATTTTTTTCTAATTTTCTATACTTTCCTTTATTCCTAATTCTAACATATACATATACATGTCTAGAATTGTTGTTGTAGTAGTAATAATAATAATAATAATAATACTAAAAATAAATTGAATTTTGGTTTGATAGTTTTACCATGTTTTAGTTGGCTTAACAAGTGATATTATATAGTATGTACACATGCATATATATATATATATATATATATATGTATCCCTAAGGTATACACATAATAATAATCTTATTGTATATGTTGATTTCACAATAAACCCAAAATAGTTGGATTATATATTATTATATGTAATCTTTTAATTTAAAATATAAAATAGGTATAATATACATATATTTTTATATATTCATTATGATATAGACATATAAATATGAACGCACAATACATGTACAGGTATGTACATTACCAACCCTAAAAAGGAAAATAACACTACAAATAAAATAACTAAAGTATGATACATAACTTAAGTAACTATACAACGCATGCATATACAAGTATATATCTGTATATTAACTTTAACTGCATGTATTTACCTCTATATATATGTAGGAGATTTTATGGTCTCGTTTGTTATCTTAGGTTATTTGCCAGTAGTGATTGGGCTCTGCATGTAGTAAGTTTACAAAACAAGATTATGTGAAGGGACATCAGGATATTGTTTAGCGTAATTATTTCGATCCTTAAGTCAACAGTGACCTTTTAGGAGAATAGAGGGTGCTTTTAAATAATAAGTTTAGTATGGAGAGTATAGAGAGATTTACCACTAGGTAGTAAATTAATATTTATAATAAAATAGTGCCAACAATTAGAGGATAATTAATAAGGAGGGATCTTCTCTAACAAGTATAGGAGAGTGGGGTCATGGCTTCTAACATGTCTCATTTATTTCGAACATAATTGTTGACTTGATATCTTATCCTTATTTTATACATTCTAACCGTCTTCTTAGGTTTGATTAATCTAAACCCAAGGCTTGAGCACATAACCCCAAGCCCACGCAACAAGTTATGTCAAATCCGAAAGGACTTGAGGAGCTCATGTTTAAAGAGTCTTATCAACAACGTTCATGATTTTGATGGAATTGATTCCATCCTCCATCTCATTATTTATTTATATATTTTAAAATTTAAACTATTAAATTCAAAATTTATTTTATGATTTAGATTTAAAAATGTACAAATTAAGAGTAAGATAGATGGCAATATCGGTCTCATAAAAAATAAGACGGGACCATAGAAAAATCCTGTATGTGTATATGTGTGTTCATACAATGTTTATACATACGCGTGTACAATTTAAAGTGGGAAATAAGTAATAGAAGAAAAGAAAGAAAAAAAAAATTACATAATATTCATGTTCATACAAATCGGAGTATGGTACATGAAGAATTCAATGCATGAATTTTTCTAAGAATTACAAGGAAAGGAAAGTGCAGGGAAAAGAAAAAAAAAAAAAAACTAAAATAGAAGAAAAGAAAAGAGAAGGAAAAAACAATGAAAAAAAATGATAATCTAGATTTACGTCTTGGCTTCGCCCTCACTTGACAAATTCGCATCCGTCTTAGTAAGGTTGGTCGCAATGCTCGACTATGAAGTGGGTTCTTGCTTTGAAGAAAAGAAGAAGGAGATGGGAAGATGGGGGAAAAGAAAGAGATTGATAGATATAATAAAACAAAACAGAAAAAAGAAAAAAAAAAAAAAAGAAAAGGGTGGGTTCACCGATAGAGAGAGAAGATGAGAGGATTGAGAGAAACAGCAACTGACGAGAGAGAGAGAGAGAGAGAGAGAGAGAGGTGATAGATGAAAGATAGAGGAGAGAGAGTGAGTGGGGCATAAGAGAGATAGAAGAGAGAGAATTAGATGCGAGAGAGATAGGCTAGGGGAGAGAAAGAGATGTGGGAGAGAGAGAAAAGTCAGAAGAGATGAGAGAGAGTACGTAGTAGAAAGAGAGATCAAAGACAGATGAGAGGGAGATATAATTTAAAATTTGAATGGAGGTTTTGAGGAAGGGAAAAATATATTGGGAAAGGGAGAAGTTGGGGGAGGGGAAGAGGTATAGAATGGGCACGCAAGCTTGGTTTATATATATATTTATATATTAAAGAATAGAATTTATTATGAGTAGGCTAAAATGTTGGGTAAGATCAAATAAAGGAAACGTAAGGAAGTAGTTAAATAGGTTCTTTAACAAAATAAATTGTATAAGTATATTTCTATGTGTAATATGATATGCAATATTAGGAATAAGGAGAATTAAGTTAATATATTTATAATAATATTGTATTCACAACACTCATAATATGACATATAATAAATAGAATATTGCAAAATACCAAAAGGGGAAATTAAATATATATAAGTACATATGAGTAATGCCATATGTAGATGCAAGATTTTAATTTTAATTTAATGGCTTATTCCTTTAATTATTAGCAACTATTATTTATTATTTTTATTTAAAATTATTCCTAAGGGTTCGTTAGCAATTTTATGCGATTACATGTGTTTAGGTATAATTTTATCAAACTAAGGTCTAGTTACAAAGGAAGTGTTTTAAATTTTATAATTTTAGGGTTTACAATTTAAGATTTTAATAAGTTTTTTTTTTTTTTGGTCTTTTATACTTATGTGTACAAAAATGATTTAAAGTTTTCGTATATGATTATATTTACAATTTATATACTTAGGCCCTTTTGTTAATTCGGAGTTTAATTTTTATAATTAAATCAAATTTTACGCTTATTTGATCTTGTTAACCTAAGGAATAATCTAAGACTCTCGATTTCAATGAAGGGCCTATCTATAATTTCTTGGGGTTTACAGTGTTTACATTGCCTTTTTCTATCACCAATTGTTAGCTTAATCATCATTAAAACCAATAATAAGGCTATATATATAATTTTTAATTTCACAATTCCTAAGCTGCTAATCATATTTCAATTGTGTATCCATGTTAAAAAAGAAATCATCAATAAATTAGAAAACATCTAACAAGATTAAAAATCAATCCATGTAGTTAAATATTAAAAAAAAAAAAAAGTTACACCAAAGTACACATGTTAATGTGCTTTTAGTTTCTAATGAAAACTGAGTGATTGTTAGCAAATCCATATTACCTTGCAACATTGGGTCATGCTCTTTATACTGTTGATCCTGAACCTTATACCATTGATTGGAGTTATCATCATTTTGGAAATCTATCTTGTGGTAGACCTTATAAAGGTAAAAAATCCCTTTTGATTTTTCCCACCACATAGTCGTCCAAATTGAAACCATTCTCCATGAGGATGCTTATGATGAGCCTAACATAGCTTAGATGTGAATCTTGCTTGTAAATACGTATGTTTCATGTAATGAATGACAAAATGACCAACATCAATTAGTGTATTCAATAGCATTGCATTGATGAGAAACAAGTCCTCTTTAAAGAAGAAGTTTGTGTTCAACCTTAGCATAATAGCATGTGTAATGATATGGTGGAACACCTTGGAGACTATAAGGCCACTAGCCTTCAAGTGTTACAAGTGCTAGATTAGATTCTCATCATGACATATTAGCTTTCTAGAGAAATATGAAAGGGCCCTAAACTTGTCCCAAATAGCTTGCATTGTTGTGCCACCTTAACATTTGAACAATACGTTGATGTTTATTGTCATGACATAAAGGTCTTGACCAAATAGCTAGATGTGCATTTGTCTCTTCCTATGGGATAACTTCTTTCTCATTCATAAGATCCTTTTTGGTTGCATTTGAATAAAAGGCACGAACCATGTTGGGTATGCTACTGCTTCTAAATTAACTAGTGGGAGGAAACCAATTGCTTTCTAGAGCAGCATGAAAATTATACATCTCCACTAGGTCATCATAACATAGGATTGAGAACAAGCTTCATACAGTAGTGTTGTTTACACCTATTTCATATTAACCTTTTAAGCAATTCCAAAAGCTCATTAGTAAAGGGTTTAGGAAGAGGAGGTGGTGATGGAGTAAGGGAATGATGCTTCTAAGTACGCATACATTTGCATTGTCATTAGTATTTTTTTTTTTTTTTTTGGAACAAGAGCAACTATGATAGCAACTTAGTGCATCTATAGGTAAAAACTGAACAAGTGATTCAAAGAAAGTAAATTACTAATCAAAAGCATTTTAGGAGAGGTGACAAATTTATGGAGGGAAAGTAAGGGGTGTGACTTTGTACCTCTCATCAATCTAAGTGAGTGACTTCACACCTTTGTACTTACTATATTCATTCTAGCGAGCATCTTCTAACTTCATCTCACTTCGTTTAAGCGTATTCCAACTTTCTCTCCTTTCCTTCTCTTTCGAAGGATGCTCTTGGTTTAATTTTAAAATTAGGGATCTAAAGATAAGGAAAGTTATTTTATGGGAAATCCAACAAACCTAATATTCCACAGTTAATCCCCTTTTGTAGATTAAAAAGAAATATGGCATTGGATGCAATATGAACATGTTGTATGACAACATAGCCACATTGAGGTCAACAGTCTTTTTTTCTTTTCCTTCTTTTTGATCGTTGGCACTAACGTGGCCATGTTGCCATGCAACTAACTACGTGATGACCAATATTTGAACATTTTCCAACCATTGGCCTCAATGTTGCTACTGTAATACCTCAAAAAGAAACCTGATAGGATTACTTAAAATTTTCATATCACGAAAGCACTTATGGCATGAAAACCACAATGTAAGTTAGAGGTTACACAACTTTAATTAATAAACCACCATGGCTATAAATTTCAATTCATTGATCAAATTCAAAATAAATAGATATAATTATAGATAGCCAAAATCTACAGTTTGTTAGGACTATAGAGAGTTGGTAGCCTCTGGGAAATAATAAGTCAAGGTAACTTAAACTTCAACAACAACAAAATTTTTAAGTAATGTGGTAATCTAACTCAACTAATACAATCTACTATTGTAATCCTATCCATCTATTCCATAACTTAATAGAGTACTCTTCATTTAGATCTTAACCTAGTCCTAACTTCATATTACCTATAGAAAGGAAATGCTAGGGTATCAGCAAATCATAGCTCAGCGAGTATGTTTCTCACCACTATTGTTTAAGTAAGTTATCAAGCATGATAAACATGCATGTAATCTAACTATATACGAAATAAATGCATGCATGATTAATGCAAGCAACACATCATAGGACTACAAAACCATTGAAAGTGTAGATTTTCATCGTCTATACATCAATTATACACCATACTTAATTGTACAGGACACTTTATCTTATTTACATGAGGCTGTATGTGAGTATTGTCCTATTAGATAAAACTCGACTATTACCTTAGTTGAGAAAATAATGCCATAAAGGCCAACAACTAGATGGGTCCCCAATTAGGCCATCCATTATCCACAATCAAATATAATGCCTTAAGGATTACTATCAATAAATCAATATGATGCTCCCATAAGCTAAACCACGTGAGTCTCGACTTAAGCCACTTATTATCAATTAGTTGGAAATAAGCTACTAACTTTGCCTCAATGATAAAAATATCATCAATTGTCTCTACAATACAGTAGATTTGTCATAAAATCTTTCTAAATTAGAAAAAGCATTTACAAAATTCTTTATCTCGAGCCATTCCAAAACTTGGCAAAAAGTAATACTCTCCACAAGTATACTAGTTTAGTTACAAACAACGATGAATATAATGGGTTATTATGGTCAAATATTTAAATATTTACCAATTTAGTGAGGCAATCACATGAATGTAGCATACAAAGCAAATCAATCATTTAAATAGACAAATCAAGAATAAGTAGATGGCAGATCATTAAAACTCTCTTACTTAGTTGCATGCCCACTTATGCTAGACTTCTAGATTCATGAATTAGAAATTAAGTCACTTAAAATGTAATAATAAAATCCATATAATTAATTGGAAAAAATGGCTTCTTTAAGAACCTAAGAGTCCATCTAATTACTTGAATCGACTATAAATCCCCAATTTGGTTAAATCTTTAATTGCATATAGTTTTTTCGTTTTAGACTCATTTTTTTGCATTCATATAAGCGATTTCATATAATTTCAAAAATACTTTTGCATGGTAAGGTCCATTTTAGGAGTTAGGACTCACAACCATTAGGTTTTGGGTAGGGTTAGATTTTATATAATTAAATATTATTCTTAACTTAGTTTATTTTCTAGTTTTAATTAAGGGTTTAAGAGTATAAGGCCTAATTTAATCAATTGTTATCATTAATTGGGCTTTTATTTTGTTACTTAGCCAAAAATATACAAGTCTTACTTTAAGTCTTGGTTTATGGGCTATCTTTCGTTACACTAAGTCATTTTAATTTTTAACATAAGGGAATTTAGGCTTTATTTTGGGCCTAAGGCTATTTTTAAGTTAATTAATCTATTTTATTTATTATTTGGCCTTTATTACTTTATACTAAGGTCATTAATTTTGTTGAACCTATTTAAGTTTGGGTTCTAAGCTTATTTCCTTGAATTTAGTGCTTAAGCAAGCCTTTTTAACTAGTTATAGGCCTTTCTCGATTCTAGGCCCATTATGGGCTCTCCATAATACTTAAGATACTTTATGGGCTTCTTATTTAGGTCATAAATACTAATAAGCAATAGCTAGTCATGGCATTCAAGTGGTCTTAAGGCTTGATTTGTGAGCCTTTTAACATATTTTAAGTCCAATTTATATCCTAGGGCTCTAAACTTATATCTAACCTATTCTAATGGACCAAATAACTTATTGAGTCCACTAAATGACCCATTTAACATATGTTTCAAATCTAGTCTTGTTCAATTTATAGGCTCCAAATCAATCTTTTTAATCTCAAAATCCACTTTAGGCCTAATCATGCATCTTAAGCCTCGTTTAGCCACCTATCTTATAAGATTAAGCTTTAAATACTTTAACTAATCATGCAATTAAGTGAATAAACTTCAAGTTCCAACTTTGAACATGGCTTAATAAGGATGAGACAAGATGAATTTTAAGGGGTCTTATCCTATTTCTCACATAACTCAACAAAACTTGCTTAAAGTAACATTATTATGTGTTCAAAGTTATGTTCTACTAAAATAAACATATAACATTGAAAAATATATGATGGTAAATGCATATATATATATATATATTTCAGTCCTAGCATAGTAATGAAGACTTCATGATGATCCTTCTACTTTTGTTTAAGTTATCATTTTGATACAATTTGTATGCTTCTAAAGTAGCCTTTAGAAATATAAGAAAATGCACATGTATGGGCATATAAACATGGTAACCAAAGGTGGTATTGAGATAGTCTTTTCTTAGTTTTTAAGCTTAGGAACCATGCTCATAGACTCAAATTAGAAATAAAGTTGAAAAGATGCAGGTTTACTTCGATAGAAATTTAAATGGTCTCCTTTCACTTCCTTTGTAGCTGGCAAAACAAACTCCTTAAGTGAAGAGTGTTTGTTGGCAAGAAAGGGGAACTGTGAGTGAACAAAGGCAAATGGTAGCAAATCGTTTAGAGGTGGTGATGCGCAGTAGTAGCTCGAGCAGTGATGTGCATAGGGCGATGTGAGAACTTCTTATGTTTTCCTTCGTTTTCCTTTGTTTTCGTTTGTGTGTTTTGAAAGAATATTTCTAGGATTTATTTTAGAGAATAAAATTAAATGAAAATACAGATGAAACGGTTAATAAGGGTTGATTATGAGTGTGGGTGTATTGGGAAGCAAATCTTTTCCATTCTTGGTTACTTGGTGTAAGTATAAGTGAGGACCAATTACTTTTCATGATTTTTGCAAATTGAGGCATTAGTTTGTCTACTAAGTAAGTGGTCCTTTGTTGACTCAACTAATTATCATATCTTATATAGTTAACTGCAATTTAAGCCTATGACCTTAATTACTAATGCATATGACCATAATTAGACATAGTTTAGAGTTTTTCATATTTAATTAAGTTAATTATGCCTACTAGATTATTTTATCTAATTAATTTAGGGTTTCTAAGGCTTAGAATTAATTATTGCTAATTATGAATTAGAGGGTAAATTAAGGCCTTTTAATGATTAAGCGAAGTACCAACTAAAAAATAGTCTAGCTATATAATTAGAGTTTATTGATTGAATTAGGGACTTTGACACTAAATTAAAGTTTTTGATTTAATTTAGGACCACTTGTGAAGTAGGGTTTTAATTAGGGTTTTACAATTTCAACAATATGTTTAGGGTTTTAGTTCTAGTTTTAGGACTTCAATTGTATTATTAGATTTGTATACTTTAATATTCATCTTTAATTTAGTTTACCCTTTGTAAAGTTTAGGCGACTCACATGGGCATCTAACTATTGATATCGAGTTTAGGTTTGGAAATTTAGCGAAGTGTACAAGGCTTCCCTTGTGTTGAGGAGGAAATATAGTGATATTTTGTCAACTTAGTCACATCTACTATGTAGGTAGGCTTAAGTTGTAGATTAAGTGTAGTTTATGGTAGGAATAACTAGTTAAGTCAAATCACTCAAGTATATTATACTTGCATTATTCTAGTATATTGTATCGATATGGTATATCGTATAACGTATAATTTAATGCACATGATTAAAATTACTCATATACATACATGTGGTTATAGGTCGCTACTTGTATGTAACTAGGGGTAAATTAGAAATTTCATTAATTTATTATTTTAATTGGCTTAACTTGATCAATCGTTATTATTTTAGAAAAAATGTGTAATATTCGTTATCAAGATTATGTAGTTTTTCATGTTTCAAGTTAAATGTACTAATTTAGGGTTTTCTTTATGTTTAGCGTTTAACTTAAGGTTTTGTGACTCTAAGGTTTTTATTTAATTTGAGGTTTTAATTTATGGTTATGCATAACTAAAGTTTTGGGTTTTTTATGCAATTAGGGTTTTCTCAAATTTTTTCTCTATGGTATTCAAGTTCATTTTAAGGTTTTGATTTAAAATTGTCGGTTTCTGTTTCTTCAATCTTGTTGAGCCTAAGAAATATTTCTTAGTTCTAAAGTTTAACTTTAACTCCAAAACGTAAAATTTACAAGGTTTATCTCATGAGGATTCTTTTCATTGTAGTGTATTTGTGTTATTTTCGAATTTGTACATTAAGTCTTATCTCATGACTTGGGTTAAGCATGTTATCAGGATCTTTGAGTAAACAGAATCTCATATTAATTGAATAGGTCTAATAATGAATTTATATTTGGATCTTTATCCTGAGGCTTCTACTTCTATCATCACCCTATCAATATTTACATATAAAATCATGAACATGCTTGATTGTGTTCAAAACATAATTCTTAAAAGCCTACATCGAGTTGGCAAACGCTGCTAACATCTTAGAAACCATGTGAGCTTATAACATTCAAAGGCTCTTTATTATTTGTTTTGATAATGCCTTCAATAATATGACTGCAATAAAACTGTTGAAGCAATAGCAAAATCTAGTCTATGATAGAAAATCCTTCCATGTTTGATATGTGCCTTACATGTTTAACGTTACAGTATAAGATGGCAACGAAGTTTGCGGTATAGAAAATCACCTTACTAAGACCCGAATTGCAATTAATTATATATGCCTTTCCATGTGGAAACACAATGGATATACAAAGTGGAACTCTATGTATGAAATGTTAGAAGAAGCCTTAAAGGATATCCTAGTTCAATATTAATATTAAATTCATAATATTGAATGTTTAATTAAAATCATATTTAAATCAATATAATATTTAATATGCAATTAATGAAGGTTAAGAAAGCCATGATCCTATAATCCTACAGGCAATGTATGCTTCTACACCTCGTTGTCATAACGAACGTGCTAACAAATTTTATTGAAGAACCGAATGCTCTTTTCCATCATTACAGTGAAGAAAGTGAAGTTGTAGAACAACTTTTTCCCCATTCATCTTCTTTTTTAGGTTGTGGTGATTCAGGATCTACACTATAGGTTTAGTTGTGCTCTTAATCTCTTGGAGGAATTTTATCAGAACATTGACATGGAAGATGTTGTGATTGAGGATATTAAGCTTGATGCAGAAGCCCAGAATTTGCTAAGTGCCTTGTTCTTGTTCCGTAAGGCTTAAATGCAGCTACCATCACAAGCATCTCTGACTGGTAGTCAATCCATTGGTTCGTACGTTTCGGCTTCAAAAAGGAGCAGATAAATTACTGAGAGAAGCATAAGCACAAGGAGTAGTAACAATGTTGGCAACGAAACTTACTCTTAATTGTTGGTCTTTTAGGTGCAACATTTGCGGTAGGATGAGGTGGAAGAGGATGTCCGCAAAATACCATATGATGCTAAGTTTATGATTAGTGGTTTGGGATATCATAGCACCTCCAACATCGACGGTCCTAAATAGGTCGGCTTTCAGCTTAGGTAGGTAAGTCATTAACCCTTCCCGCTTTTGTCTCAATTCGAAACTGTCTAAGCAAGTGTGTACCTAAAAGGAGGGATGCTGAAGCGAGGAGACAAGTAGGTGCAAAGGTATGGTTTTCTAATGAGGATTGGACCAGGACGACCTTAGGATCACTATTGTAAAGAAAAATGGCTGACGAGGATGAGAAAGGTGAGGGGAATTGATTGAGTTGTACTTTTGTTGCCTTTTAGAAAATTTGTTGGTATTATATTCTATTTTTGTCTGCTTACTATATTTTGGGTTTGTACTTTAGCTGACGATGTTATATTTTGCCTATGCTAATTCTTATATTGTTAGTGATGATTTAACCAATTTCGAATATTAATATTATATTCATGTGCATTCACTAATTGCATGTTAATTTTAGTTTTAATATTACATATTTAGTATTAATTTAATTTGAGCTAAACATAATTTAAACACCTATACTAAGATACATTAGAGAGTAATTAGATAAACCAAATTGTAGTAATTAAGTAAAAAACTAAATAATTTAAATTAATTTATTTTAATAATCTTAACGATAATTTAAATTAGATGAACTAATTAAATTTCAAATCAATGGTTCTATATAAAATAATTAAATAACTTAAATTTACTATTTAATACAAGCCTAAGTAAATAATTTGACTTTTATGTACATTAAATAATTTGTTTAAATCCCATTCCTTATTTTTTCAAATTACAATAGTAAATTAATTAAATAAAATGATTCAATTAATTTATTTGTTCCATCACATATAAGTGCTTGTGTGCCCGACCCACTTACCAAGGTTGACAAGACCATTCATTTTTGTTCTTACCTAGCTTTCTAGAAACTTACATTGACCTTTAGTTGATGAGTTCCTTGCAAATAAGATGATAGAATAATTTATAGAGCGGATTAGTTGTCTCATAACTATAATGTTAATTAGAATATAGAAAGGTACTTGAAAAAAAAAAAATCTTTAGAAAGGTGGCCTTGGTAATAATTAGAAATTTTGGAAACCAATGCTTGAAGGTAGAATTAAGAAGAAACAAGTTTCTATTGGAGGTAGCAACCATTTTGATGTGTTGCTACCTATAGTTGTTAATGTTATTAACCTTACCACTGTGTAATTTCAATGGATTAGACATTGTCAATGTTGATCCTAATGAACAATTAAGAAAGGGGATTAAATTAACATTTACTTCTAATTCTTAAACAATTAAACTATTTTCAACTTTTGATATTTAAAATTACTATGAAATATTAAACTTGTTTTTTTTTTTTTTTATGTTATATCATATCAAATCCTAACAAATTTAGATGAAAGATTTTTATATAAAAGCTTAATATAAATTCTAATATGAGCTTTAACTTTTCTCAAACTTCTATTTTTATTTCTATTCTAACTCTTAACACTTAAAACATATGTGCTTTGATCTTATGAACATGTAAATGCAAATGTAAATGCAACCAATATTACATATCAGAAAATAAGTATGCCAAGAAAATAGAATTTGTGATAAAGTAAAAGGGTACGGATTAAGAAGATTGGACAATAATTTATAGAAGTTCTTCTTTGTTAGTTAACCATCTCTTCCAACACCACTGTCAAGGATTTGGGCATGCATACCATCTTGTTCCACTATTTTAGAAAAAAAATGATGAGGCAAACAATTCCCTCCCACAACTTTTCCATACCTCCCTACTTGTTACTACAAAATTAATTGCAAGTTTACAAATGTCTCATTCTCTATTTCCTTCCTTTTGTTTTCTTTTTCTTTTTTTTCTCTTTCTTTCTGATAACCAACTATCCACTCCATGGAAAATACCACAAATGACAAACCTACATTATTATGTATGAAAACTATTTGTGAATTTAGGGAATAGATAAATCTTCATTCTTTGTATAGTCTTTGAATTTCAATATTCAAATGTTATATTTTTGGTAATGGCTATTGTGTCTTCAATTTGTAGTCTCCTTCCTTTCTGTCTGTAAATCTTCATTACTGTCAATATTTTGCTCTTCTCCTTTCGTATTTCTCGCATATGAAATTTCTCATCTTAACAATATTTCTCGTATATTATCCAAATATACCATCACTGTCTGTAAATCTTCATTACTGTCAATATTTTGCTCTTCTCCTTTCGTATTTCTCGCATATGAAATTTCTCATCTTAACAATATTTCTCGTATATTATCCAAATATACCATCACCATAGTGCTGGATCGTGACATATAATTTCCATAAGTTTTTCTTTCCTTCTTTTTTAGCATCTATAGTAAAACTTGGCTTGTGAACAATCTTTTAGCTTTTGCCCATATTCTTGCTTTTGAACATGTGAAGTTTCTGAATTTGTGTAGCTTCTGAACTTCCGTCTTTCTTTTATATTCACAAGTCTCTTCTATGTGTTTAGATTTTTCTCATTATTTTGTTACATTCTCTTTCTTTCTTCAATAATGCTTCTGTTGGTAGTTTGCTCATATTTATCGGAAAAGTAATCAAAGGCGTTGCTTCCAGATGAGTTTGTAAGCTTGCATGTGTGGAATCCCTTGAAGCATATAGTTATTAGTCCATCTTCATTATTGTAATCATGATCTAATAGCATACTCTAATGTAGGCGAAACCGAAGAGAATGAAATATCCCAGAAATTTTTTCTTTTTAAATAACTGTCCATCAGTTGCCTTATTATATAGCCTAAGTGTAATTCAAATTGCCATCATCTGATTATTTATTTGCAGACATGGTTATGTTCCCCCACTCAGGTAATTGAATGGTTAGTCTTAATTTAGTCATCATTATGTAATAGATCGGTTCGGGACTTGGTTGAGTCCGTTTTACTTGGATAATTGCTGAAAGTTTGCTTCCCCAAGGAGACAAGTATTCTCAGAGAAACCCGAGTTATATGGTCTTACCTCTTTTCAAGTGATCTCTCTATCTTCCAGTGCAGACAAGTAACGTGTTTTCCGCTTTCATTATCATCTGTTGTAGGAGGAAGAACCTTAGCTCCCATTATCTTTATTGAACCGGATTATTTGTGCTGTTGAAAAGGTACCTACTCTGGCCGATGAGAACATTTTCATTCATGAATTCACTGTTCTTGCTATTTCTTTTGCATTGTTTACTTGGGGCCAAGTCTGGTATGCTTGATTCTTTCCACTTTCCATGTGGACCATCATCCCATACTTGGGAGTAGAATTTCTTCCCTTGACAATGTCAAAGACATACAAATGTTGTTCTCCTAGTCGCTAGTGCGATAAGAAATGACGGGTAGAGTAGCTTCGTAAAGATTAATGATATATGTTCCTGCATATGCCTTTCCTGCCATGCTCCATTCATTTCTTCATGTTCCTTTATGATTAATAAAAATATTTATTAATATAAGTGTTTAGGATAATTTTGTTTGTTTTATACAAATCCCAGTATCTCATTAAAGGTACTAAGTTCAACTTATAAGAAAGATTAGAAGCCAGTACTAAGGGAACTCCATTAACAATAAAGTTCAAAGAAAAAAAGAAGAAATATCTTAATTTGGGTATCCAAATGCTAAGTAGTCAATATATATATATATATATATATTATTAAAGCAAATGAAACTTTAAGTAACCGCTTTTCTTAAAATTATATATGTACTCTTTATTTACTGTTATTTAACAAAAAAAAACTAATAATAAAATAAATGTTTAAAATTATAACTAATGGATAAATATATCTATTTATTCCTTTTTTCTCTCTTCATTTCTTTACTTTCTCTGACTTTTTCTACTTTCCCACTTTTCCACTTTCTCAGTAATTGCACATATATCTCTCTTTTCTCTCTCGCTTTCTTTCACTTTTTTCACGTTTTTCCACTAACTACATTTAGATCTCACTCTCTCCTCATTTTGAATTTTATGTACACATAATGTGGATGCATTGACCTTAGTATATATATATATCCAAACACTAACATAATTTTAAATAATTCCTCTTAGATGATGGGAAACAGTTTCATCCATGCTCCAGGCGGTTAGGGAATTCGGAAGTGAGTCTGTATTAAATGAATAATTTGAAATAAAATAAAAATGAGAAAGAAAAAAAATGAATAATTTGCTTCCAAGTTTTGTTTCACGGATTGGCTGGTGGAGTCAGTCTCTATTAAATGCACCAAATAAGAAAATAGAATTTGATATTAGTATTTAAAAAAGAGTAAAATAAGTTGAACCCATATGTGAGAAATGAGCTATTTAGCGTAATGACTTGGTGCTTTGTCTCAAATATTACAATTGCCATATGAGAGTTTTAATAGTTGATGTGTATATTGATTTATGGTTATTATATTTTACTTATATGGTTATTATATTATATGTGCCATGAGTTCATGACCTAGATATATATTGTATGGTTTAACCCATTATACTATCTAGAATAGCCCGAAATATTTTTATTGATTGATAGTCTTCATGCAATATTTATTATTTTAATTTCAATGGCATTTTACTCATGGATAAATGAGAGAAGCAATGGATGATGTGTCTTCGATCGATCGATGAGTATGTTAATGGATTGAAAGGATTTTTGGATATGATTTTTACTTGGATATTCTGAAGAGAGGAAATTGCTTGTCCATGTAAAAAATGTTGTTATAGATATCAGTATTATAGAAATACTATTTTTGAACACTTGATACATGAGACAGATGGGTTTTTCATGGAGAAGGATGATTGTCAAACTTTAATGTAGATATTGTAGGTGGCAATGATGCTAATGAGAGTGCATTAAGCATGCAATACGATATTGATGGGTTGTTGTATGATAATTTTAGAGAAGTAGCTAAAGAATTTGAAAACCAAAATGAGAAGATTAGAGAGGGACCAACAACTAAGGCTAACAAATTTTATAAGTTGATGGAGGAACTTTCCTTACAATTCAATTATACCTCTTTAAATGCCTTGATAGGTTGAGTAATGTAGCATTTGCTGATCTTTTGGAGTTGTTGAAGGAGGTATTTCCTAATGCACAAATTCTAGAGTCTTTTAATATAGTTAAAAATGTAGTAAGAGATTTAGGCTTGGATTATAATAAAATACATGCATCTCTAAATGATTGTCTCATATTCTAGAAGGATGATGAAGAAGCAAACTAATATTGTATATGTGGTGCTTCCATATGGAAGACCATTAAAGATTGTTACGCCCCGAAGTCGCGAAGTCGCAAAGTCGCAACAATCCTGCCGTGTAAACCATTCTATGATAGTAACTGGCCTCACAATGCTTACCATAGAGATAATCTACACAAGGCGTCGACGACTCCTCGCTTTGAAGTAAACAGTTCGATTAATGATTATACAACAATTATGATAATTATCACAAAGTTCTATAAAACATAGGTAATTATAAATAAGTCCACAGAGCTTCCCAAGAAGTTTTACATAATAACTATAGTTTACTAATTTACAGAATAATTAACAGTCTTCAACCTTTAACTACAAGGTCAGTCTAGTTACACATTATGCTAAATAACTTGATCCTCACACCCCTGGCTTCAAAAGGACTAACCTCTGGATAATTGTAGGGCGGTATAGTACTTGAAGAGATTACAAATCAGAACCTGCAAAAGGATCTATAAGGGTATGAGCAACTACAGCTCAGTAAGTTGAATTGGAGACTCATGAATGCATACAAACACAAATAGGGTTATCAAACAATTATTTTCATGCAATGCAACAATCAAGTGTCATCGCCAAACGTAGTCCGGTCCGTTATGAAATCAGAGAAATTTCACCCGCTCCAATCCGGGTTAAGGAGTTCTATGTTATGCAGCAGCTCACAACCAAACCCAGGCTTGTGCAATGGAGACCTCGCTCCTCCCGCGACTACCTTCGAACCATTGACTTCACCCCCGCCGCGACCTCCTCTCCTGTTACTTAGTTCGACTGAAGATGAAGAAGGGACCATTTTGCAATCCTACGCTATCCCTTTCGAAGGGGTTGGTATTTGGTTGGAGAGTCCTATGATCCCCTAACGGGTTGCAATGCATGACATTTTCGGTTATCAGGGTCGACTAAGATTAAATTCCGGTTAGGGTGTTCAACAAGTTCATACCAATTCAATCAGTCACAAAATCATTCACAATACAAATTCCAGCACAAATTCAGATACATCAAGCACATGCACAAGCTACTTACATTCACAATCATATACAAGCCTAAGTCTCCGAGTACTATAAAACTAGTACTCTATTACAATAAGCAATAACCCAACTTACTTGAATTTGCTCAATCACTCGATCCTTTAGTTGCGAGTTGATTTGTTTTTGGGTGTCCTATAATACAAATAGGTTCTTTTAGTACTTATATTTTATGGATTCTTATTCTAATTTATAATGTAACTCATTTTCCTCATGTATACCTACAACGTATTAATAATTCGTTGTATTTTATTTCGAGGTTCGGCTCCTAAACTAGATTCTAATTTTAATTTCTACGTTGTAATTAGGCTCGAATCCCAATGTGACATTAATCACCTTATGCTCGGGATTCAAATATCCTATTGGGTCATAATTTTGGTATTCTAAACTATTCGGTACACGCTAACCCTAATTGAGGTATCGGATTTATTCCCGATGTGTAAAAATCTTACACTTTGAGATATTTACTTAAAATTAAATATGATTTCAGATTTATTATTTTTCTGATTTCAATTATAATATTATCTAAATAACTTTATTTTTTTAGATTTATTAATTTACATTTTCACATATTCCTAATTTCTTATATTCTTTACCTAATTTCCCTAATTAACCATACTTAGTACCTAAAGGCTAGGATTAGGGTTCCACTGCAGAGATTAACTTCCTTAAACATTTAATTAAGATCCAAATCAGTAATTAACATCCTAATCACCTAATTAATCCTAAATCACCCAATTTTACCATCATTTTAGGGCTAAAAATTAACTTAAAATTTTCAAAAATTAATTTAAAAAAAATGGCTTCAAAGCACTGTTCTACATCATATGAGAATCCTACAGAAAAATTTTGAGCCCCAAACTACATCCCTAAGCCTATTTAATTTCCAGTTTAATCATGCTCGATTTTGAACAATTTGTTAAGGACCCTATATTTCCAGACATAATTAAACTAAATCAATATTTTTCCCTAAATATACATACAATAAAACCTCAGAATAACAAGTTTCATAATTTTCTGGGCAAAATAACTAATTTTACAAAATTATACAAAAATCAGGGTGAATAAATGACTAACCGGTTCGAAGCTTTCTGGCCGTCCAAACTCGGTCCAAGGCTATCGGCCGGTCCAGGCGGTGGTTCTAGTGTAGGGTGGTGGTGGTGGTTCGGTCCTAGGTGGTGGTGGGTGGTGGTTTTAGTTCACCTTGCTAATTTGCACAGTTTTCTTTTTTTTTTTCTATTTTTTGGATTTTCTCTCGATTTTTTTTGTGTTTTGATTTTTCTCAGATCACAAACTAGCCAAATGACTTCTGAGAATTTTTTCCTTATTTATAGACAAATGTAGTAATTAATGTGCATTAATTTGATGGGATTTTGCCCTATTTCCTTGATTTTTGGCTTTTTGTTTGTCAAATTCTTATTGGTTATTTTTTTTCTTTTTAGTCCACAACCTGATCTTGTTGCAGTTATCCTCTTCTGATTTTTTTATAATTATTTTGTATTTTTCTTTAATTATTTACTTAGTTTTCGGCCAATTTTAGTAATTACGCGTATTTTTATCTACACGTAAATACATGTAAGGTACACGTGAACATTCCTAAATATTATTTTGGTCATTCTAAAATTTTTAGTATACATATAATCTATCTCTAATAATTTATTAGTTATTATATTACACTTTTTGCCTTTTCGGTAATTAGCAGTTATTATGCTTAAAATTTGAAAATTTTATAGTCTTCTATTTTACTACTTACTTTCTTAAATTTAATTTTACAGGGTCATTTTTACTGGTATTTTGCTAAATAGTTTATAATTTGGGTTTGATCGGATCTCTTAGCCGATCGTCCTAAACCTTGGGTTTTAAGCTCAAACCTATGATTACTTGGCTTGGCTTTAGGGCTTATAAAGATCATCAAAGGAATTGTGACAACAAGTCTAAGCATCAAATACCTGCAAAGCTATTGAGACACTTTCCATTAAAACCTAACCTTCAACGGTTGTTTATGTAATCAAAGATGGAAAATTTTACGAGTTGACATATGGATGAACAACTAAAAGATGGCCATGTCAAGCATCTTACTGATGGTCAAGCTTGAAAGGATTTTGATTTAAGGCATCCTAATTTTTTGCAAGAGCTCTATAATGTAAGATTAGGTTTAGCTAGTGATGGTCTTAATCCATCTCAAACATTGAGCATTGCTTATAGAACATGACTAGTGGTTTTAATAAACTAATATTTGGCACCATGGATGTCTATGACGTCTGAATATTTAATGTTATCTTTGGTTTTACTAGGCCTGAATAGTCCTTAAAAAAACATAGATGTTTACTTGCAACCATTAGTTGAAGAGCTAAAAGAGTTATGAGAGTTTGGTATTGAAACTTATGATGCTTCTTACAACCAAACCTTTAGGATGCATGCAGCATTACTTTAGACTGTTAATGACTTTCCTGTTTATGTTATGTTGTCTCAATGGATCGCCAAAGGATAGCTAGCATGTCCACCTTATAACTATGGGCCTACTTCTCAGTAGTTAAAACATGGTAAAAAATTTATTGTATGGATCATCGTAGGTTCTTAGACATTAGTTATCTATGGAGATTAGATAAAAAATCTTTCAACAATGATGTAGAGGTTAGAAATGCACCAACTCTTTTGTCAGGTACCGAAGTGTTAGCTTTTACATATAAAGTTGAGAATGTTTTTGGAAAAAAATAGAAAAAGAAGAAATCAGATGACCCATGGAAAAAACGGTCTATTTTCTTTAAGTTTTCATATTGGAAATATAATACGTATCACCATAATTTAGATTTGATGCATATAGAGAAAAACATATGTGATAACTTGCTTGAGACATTATTAGACATCTATAGCAAATCAAAGGATAATGTAAATGCTCGATTTGACTTGTAAGATTTAGGCATAAGGAACGAACTCCACCCCATTCCTTCTAATGATCTTTGTTGTGTATTTTATGCTAAAACGTGTTATTCTATGACCCATGAGGAGAAAAATATTTTTTGCATTGTTATGAAAAATGTGAAATTACCTTAAGGTTGTGCATTAAATATTGGTTGATGTGTGCAAATTTCAAAGAGGAAGATTTCAGGTTATAAAACTCATGATGCTTTTATTATGCTGCATCACTTACTTCAAGTTGCAGTTAGAAAAACTCTACCAAAGTTTGTGGTAATTCCCTTGATTAAACTAGGTGCCTTGTTGAGAGGGGTATGTAGAAAATTTTTTAAACCAAAAGATCTCAATTATTTACAAAATGAAATTACTAAAATTCTTTACCATCTTGAATGGATTTTTCCTCTAAGTTTTTTTTTTACATATTGGTACATCTACTTATTCATTTGGTTTATGAGATTCGGCTTTTTGCATGGTTGCATTATCATTGGATGTACTTCATTAGGAGGTACTTATGTGATTTGAAAGGGTTTGATCACAATGGAATTCATTCAGAAGAATTTATAGCTGAAGGATACTTGGCTGATGAGTGCTTAACATTTTGCTTAAGATATATATATGATTACATGAAAACGAGATTTAAAAGAAGATCAATTCATTGGGAAGAAAGGAGTGAAACAAATGAGTCATCTACTTTATTCCCTAAAATGGGTCATCCTATAGGAGGTGAGACAAAAGGAAACGGCAATGCAATTTCTTTAGATTCTCTTTGTTGAGCTTAAGCATATTGATATATCTTATTTAACTATGGAGATGACTAAGTTGAAATGTATATCAGGTAGATACTTTTTTTCCTAAAAAATTTTATTAGTTACTACTTTATTAACTAACATATGTAAATGCATTTAAAAATTAAAATTTGTACTTATATAGAGAACACGTAGAGTTGCAAAAAAGATGAGGTAAAAGGAGTAGATGGGAAAGAACAGGAGACCATAGTAGGGATTTCATAAATTAGTTTTAAGACAAAGTTAAACAAGAGCAAGTTCCTCCTCACATTACATGGTTATCAAAAGGTCCTAACATTGTGGAAAAAAAAAAATATAAAGGATATTTCATTAATGGGTACAAATTCTACATAAGAGAACATAATGCAAGTTATAAAACTCAAAATAGTAGAGTTACCTTAACATCATAAACTAATAGTTTTGCATCTTCCAGGGATCAAAATAATCTTACAAGCACAAATATTACTTACTATGGAGCTATTCAAGTGATCCTAAAAAGTAGATTATTGGGGTCATTTTGATTTTGTCCTCTTTCAACGTGACTGGTTTAAGGTTAATGTAAATGATTATAAGCTTACTCGAGTTAATTTCAATAATTTATGCTATTTAAATTATCCATTTGTTATGGCCTCACAAGTTCATCAAGTTTTCTATGTAAAAAATTTTATTGAGAAAGAATGATATTATGTCATGGAAACATTGCTTAGGGATTTGTTTGATGTTGTCAAACGAAGTAATTCCAATAATGCAAAACACATTATGGCGTGAGCGGGAGATACAACCTAAATGTCTTGATATTGGTAATATAGAAGATATTAATCTATCTAGAGATAATGAACCAAGAACAATTGTTGACATGCTAATAAACATAACAAACTCTTAGACTATGATAGAAGATGGTGATGATGATTTTGATATTAATGATACAGATTGTGATTGGATGAATCCAAAAGATTCATAAGAGATTTATTCTTTATGGCAATTGGAAATAAGAAGTTTGTATTTGAAAACATGCATGTAATGTACATTTCTTATGCATTTATTTAATTTTTATATTTATTTACATGTTATTATGAGACTGCTAGTTTTTTTTTTTCCCTTAAACATGGTTATAGGTTAAGGAGTAATTACAATAAATAATTTGAAAAAATATATTACTAAGAAGCATTAATCAGAAAAGCAAATATCTTTATCACATTCTCAAGGAGTTGGACTAGAGAAATGATTGTAGAAACAACTACAACATCAACTATCAAGGATGGTAAAAAAAATCATTATCTCATGGTTCTTAACTACCACAACAACTTCAAAGACAACAATCTCAAATGTCTAAGGGGGCTTCAAATTACTTGAAAATATTACAAAGGAATCATACTCTTAAGAGAAGGAACAACAAAGAGAGGAACATGAGCAAGAAGAAGATGATCAGCAACATGAAGAAGAGGATCAAGAAGAAGAAGAGGACAACCAAGAAGAGGAAGTGGAGGATCAACAACAAGAACAAGAAAATTCTAAAGATAAAGGTATAATATTTCTGTTCTTCACCATCATTTAAAATATATATATAACTTTGTCCATTACCTTTTTGTAATTGTTATTGTTTCTTGAATATTACATTTAAAAGAAGGAATACTCGAAGGCTAACAACAATGAAAGAGATGCATGCTTAAAGTGATGAAGAACGCAAAATAATTATTTTAAATAAGTTCAACCAACCCACAAGTCCAAATGATCAAACTGTGAATGAGTTTAGTAATTTTTTGGGGACTTTGACTTAAAATGCAAATCTTGCACCATTGAATATCATGAATTGGCGTAAAATGACAACTAAGGACCAATTATGGCATTATGTGCAAGTAAACTAAATATTGAATGAAACCCTATTTTCAATTTATTTTGTGAACTTTATGAATTTTATATACTATTAGTTAATGTCTATAGCCAATCTAATTAAGCTAATTGTTTTGTTATTATAGAAAAAATATACAATTCTTCAAGAGGGTAAAAAGTGGGCCCTATAGACAATTGGAGATGATTAGAGGACTTCTAAGTGTAAATTGAAAAATAATCATTATACAAAGTATAAGACTAATAAAAAGAGACTTCAAAATAGACCAAAAATTTTGCTTGACGAAAAATTTAGACACCTTTTAAATTGTTAGAATTTTAGAGATGTAAAGGTACAACGTATTGTTTAATTTATTGTACTTATATTATGTTAATTTTATACATATTTTAAAAAATATTTGTAATCTCTTATGTAAACAAAAAATTACAACTTTAAATAAGGTTAACAGAGAAAACATAAGGACTTACATACTATGGGACTAAAAACCTTAACAAGAGTGTGCAATGAATTGGTAAGGAGGTTCTCTTGTACTCTCTTTATTATTATGTGATGATATCAAGATATGTATTATTATAATTTAAGTAATTTTACTGTTTATATTTTTCATTTTGCAAAATGCAAAAGAGGATAAAGCACCACTACTTGTTCGAGATGTATATTGCCACTAGAAAAAGAAATCTAAAATGAGTATATAAATAATCAAATGAAGAGATACAAAACAAAATTGTAAGTACTTTTTACATTTTCCCTTTATATTTGCATTTCTTCACATTCATATACATTAAAAATATATTTAAAAATTCTATCATGCTCTTGATAATGTGTACATTCCCATGGAGGTATTGCAGTCCCAACAATCTAACTATGATGTAATAAGTTATGATATAATTGATGTGTTATCTAAAGTGATGGGAAAAGAACATAACAGACATGTTAGACTTTATGGGAGAGGAGTTACATTATCTTATTTGAAAGATAAGGGAGTTGCTTGTAAGCTATCTATAAAAGCTCCCCAAGATCATATAGAGTCCATCATAATAAAGGTAAAGGTGGAGATACAAAAATAAATAGACATAGAATGGGAATGAAGAATGGAGCAACAAAGAAGCAAAATGACAAGAGATAATAGGTCCATGCTTGTTTTATGATTGCAATGGGTTAATTCTAATTTAAATATTGATCATAATATTCTAAGTAGTATAGCTCCACCAATAAAGTCTCCTAGAGACACTTCTAGTGCTCTATCAATTGCTTTTGGCAATATGTAGTCTTTAAATGGTATGTTTGGTCCTCTTGCTCAGGTAATTATATAAAATCTATGTTATATGTGATATGAGCTTTTATTTGATATATACGGATTTTGATAGATAATGTTGACTATATTTAATATAAACTTGTGATTAATTTTTATTGTTCTCTTTTTTGTAAGATGAAAATGTTGAAGGAGATGGTGTTTGAATACATTTCAAAGTCTATGCAAGACAAGAATATGTGATATATCTTTGAAATTTTTTTGTATGAAATGTCAAATGTTATCATCAAACTTCTTTTGTTTACTTTAGAGTATTTATCTAAACAATTTATATTTTACTAATGCCCAATTGTTTGGTTACGTAATTGTGTATTTTGAGTATATTAACACTTATGAATACTTTAGATGGCAACTAAATGTAAACATATGGTCTACAAATGCATATTGATGTCACTTTTGTGATATTATCCTTTATAAAATCTACAAGTTTTTTATTGTTAAAGTTCAAAATGTTACATATAAATTTGCAAGTAGTTATTGATTTTTTTTTTCTTAATTTCGGTAAGGAAGTAGTTGTTGATGTTACTTGTGATGTCATCATTTATAATATCTATAGGTTTCCATATTAAAAGTCCAACATGTTACATAAAAAGTAAAACCATTATCTTTAATTACTATTGAATTGTTACCTTTTATTATGGGAACCATTACTTTCTAGGTATACCAAACCGTTACCTTTTACCTAATTATCTATTATCAAAACTTTGCACAAATTATTGCCTTTATTAGAAACCATTACGTCTTATTCTTTTCAAACCGTTGCTTTAAAGATTGTAACTATTGTCAAATATTCTTACATAACCATTGCATTATCCCTTATAATTGTTGCCTATTTAATAGGACAAACCATTGCATATTTATATAAAAAGTGTTAAAGTTAATATGTACAAATTGTTGTCTTTTTATTTCAAAATCATTGCCATTTGAAAAATTGAAATCATTGCTTCAACTAGGCAACATTTGTCTCTATTGTCACATTATCCATTGCCTTGTATTAAAGCTAATAGTGGTAAAATGTAACAGACTTAAAACTATTGCCTTAAATTTAAGGTAATAGTTTTATGAAGACAGGCTATAATTTGTTGCCATTGCCAAAAAGCAAAAACTGATGTAGTGTAGTTTGGATTCATTTACTTTAGTGGCTACATAGCTTCGAAATGTGCAATGTAAGGAAAGTTTTCTATAAAATCAGACATGTATAGCTTTGGTGTGTTGCTTTTGGAAATCATCTATAGTAAGAGAAATAATTCATTTTCCCAACTAACTCAAGATAGTCCTTGTAAGCTTTGTAAGTGAGGTTGTATTAGTGCATTTTGTGTTTATGCTTCTAAAATGATAAGCTTTTAAGGATTCTTCAAATAAACTTATTTAATTTTATATTAGGCATGGAGAAATTGGCATAATGGAACATACATAGAAGTATTAGACCCATCACTTCAGGGGTCAGTTGAAAGAAGCGTAGTTATAAGATGTATCCAAATTGATCTCTTATGTGTCCAAGAGGATCCTACAACTCGACCTTCGATGGCTACAATTGCTCTCATGCTTAACAATTCATGGGGCATAATGTTGATGTCACAACAACCATCCTTCTTCTTTTTTGGTAGTATAGAGAACGGGGTAATGGATATGAATAGGATGAGCATAGATGAGCACTTAAATGGCAGGAAAAAGCAATCTACAATGAAAGAAATCACCGTCTTAAAGTTAAATCCTAGATAGGGTTAATATTATAGTAGGCGTTATTAGGGATTCAAATCCCATGTTGTACCCAACTATAACTCTATCGCATAAGGATGGTTTTTGTCCATTCCTAAAGAGTGAAATAGATATTGCATTTAAATTGTATTGAGGGAGTATCATCAATTGAGTAATATTGTAGCCTCTTGCATAAAAATGTGTTCTTCATAAAAGTTGTCTATCATTGAGGTTTATCTTATTATGATGTAATGTGGTACTAGGATGAGTTGCTTTGATTGTATTTAGCTTGATCTTTTGAAATAAAAAGTATGGTTTGATTTCTTCTTTTTCTTTGTCTTCTTTTCATTTTAAGCGAAACCATAAGTCTAAATTATGGCTTTGTAGTCCAGTTTGCTTTAAATTACAATTTAAACTGTTGTTAGTCTATCTTTGCAAAACCTTAAGTAAAAAAATCAATTAAGATAATAATAATAAGAATTCCAAGTAATTAAAATAATAAGGGTAAGTTGGACACTTAATAAATTTGAGTTTCAATGGTCAAAAACTTAAGCGACAAATGATTACTTTAGCAC
The DNA here is from genome assembly GCA_024138015.1 of Lumnitzera littorea. Lineage (NCBI taxonomy): Eukaryota > Viridiplantae > Streptophyta > Magnoliopsida > Myrtales > Combretaceae > Lumnitzera > Lumnitzera littorea. The sequence goes on from JAMXBB010000008.1 coordinate 100,699,985, forward strand.
ATAATTACTATAATATTTGAAGGCAATTTTGACAAGTGATGATTCCAAATCATATATCATTATTCTGACTTATTTTTTATTTTGAGATGGGTATAATAAGTTATTAATATTAATTAGATAACACTTATTAATGTTTTATTTTTTTATAGTACGGCTAATAACTTTTTTTTGTCTTTTTTCCAATTATTATGAGGAAGAGAAGATTCTAATCTTAGTCTATTGTAACGGGAGACTAGTGGCGATACCATTAAGTTACAACAACTTTAGATTATAGCTCCTTATATATTACTCGTAGTTTAATAATAGAAAAATTTAATTTTTTCTAAAAGTTTCCCTTATTTATATTTTTACTTTACTATACACTTCTATTATTTATTTTTCTTATGATTAATATTATATTATGTTTGGTATTAGTAAATATTTTTGAATGGAATGGAATGGAATTGAATTGAATAGAATGAAGATTGCAATTATAAATCAATTCCCCTATTTGGAAGTCTTCAAGGAATAGAATTTGTATATATTTGTATTTATAAAAAATATACTAAGTTATTATATGTCATAATTATATTGAAGGTAAAATAAGTAATTATAATAATAATAAATCACAATTCACCTTCTCAAAAACAAAAACAAATTTTTTCTTTAGTCAGAAACATAAATTCCATAAAATCACAATTTCACTTTCTATATACTTCCAAAAATTAAGATAAGAAAATACAATTTAAAATCGTGATTTCATTTCAATATATTTTCACATATGAGTCCATTATTTTGATTTATGTACTCTCCGTCTCTCCCTCTCGTTGGCACCCGCTCACCAGCCCTCTTATTTCTCACTCCCTTTATTTGTCTTTATTGACTCGGTATTTGCATCCCCACGTTCTTTTGAAAATAAGAAAATCTCTCTGATTCTTTAAGCATTTATTTTCACCCTCCAATTTGCGTTCCGCACTCTCTCTCTCTCTCTCTCTCTCTCTCTCTCTCTCTTATCAATATCTTGTAGTTGTAATATATGTTGTCTCCTATTTTTGCTTTGCTTAGTCACTCCCTCTTGGTCTTGGATATTTTGAGCATTCTCATTTTAATCTGTCGAGTGCTCCCTCGTTTACTCTAAAATTTCCCATCCTTACTGTAATTCCTACCATAATCGATGGCTTCCACGTTTCGTTCACCATTCAATGATTATTTCAGCGACTTTGTTCGGTCAAATTTTAGAACGTTGCTCCACTGGCCAACATTTAGTATTTGAAACTCATAAATCGCCAGAACATGAAGCTTTTCAATCCACCTACTAACAATTTGACTTTCGATTAATGGGTTTATTCACAATAGTGGCCTCCGACGGTTTTCTTCTTCTTCTTCTCCGCAGCGACGCTCTAGTTATCCGATCTCCACTTCTCTTTCAGTTGGAACTGCAATATAAGCTCGTTAGTAAGATTTTAATGGAGTCCCGTCCATGTCATCTTCTCCGGCGTTATTCCAATGAGTCAGCTTACCCTGTCGACTCTGCCTTCTTGTCTGTTGGTTTTGTTCGTAATTTAAGTCTCTATTTTCTTTCATCTTTTCCCGATTATTACTTTCTTTCTGGCGACCTGAGTTGTGGCGAGAATTTTTCAAGTCGATCTCCAACTCGGTGAGTCATCTCATTACTTCACAAATTTGTTTTGCGCTTAAGTCGTAATACTATAGCCTAACTTCTTGTATTCCTTGTTGTTTTGGTATTCTCCGAGCGGAGCTCTAACATTGGAAACAGCAATAAGGTGGTTCTTCAATGTTTTCCGGTCTTCTTGTCCGCTGACAGCGACAAAACTCGTGATCGAAAAACTTGTACGTTTCATCTCTGCTCTGGTTTTCGATTCTTTTACCGGAGCTTTGTCATTGATTCACAGTTCTTTGTTTCTGTTTTAGTTTTCAATGGTGTCTCCTCCCCAGCTTCAATGGCATCAAGTTCCTTCCGTTCAATTGAAGAAGATGAAAAGTTAAGTTTCTTAACTTTGTTGCAAATTTATCAATTAAATATTTACCTACAGCAAGGTAAGTATTGTTTGATGTAAATTGTCGTGTATAATTTTACGAAATCTATCGTAACTTTTATGGATTTAATTAGAATATGGTTATTTTTTCTTTCCAAATACACTTTTATATGTGAAATGTACTTGTACTATTAAAAATTGGTGTGGTTGGTCTAGAAACATTACGTTCAACAAGTCACAGTAGACTAAATCTATCATTTTCCGTTGATAGCTTAATAAGGCTGGGGAGATGATAAATCAAAACATCAATCGCGACCGTAGGCTTTTAGTCGGAAACACAGTTTTCATCATATTACAATTGGGAGTAACTGTCAATACGATACCAAATTTCCCTTGACTCATATGGTGGATGAAATTAATGCCTAAGACACATAATTACGATTAAAACTTTATCTTATCGGATATAAATCCGAAGTCCAATATTTAGGAAATATGTCATATATTCGTTTGAGAGAGTTGGAAAATAAAGGATTTTTATAAAGTTATTCGATGAATATGGTTTATTTTGATTTCTAAAACTTAATTATATTTAAGAATAACAGGCTTTGAATCCATAGGTTAATTTGATATTTGTATAGTTTATGATTATTTCAAATAAATTTGGAGCTAAATGGTGTAGTTAAGATGATTCTTTAGATAATGGGCCAAAGCGACTGATGTAGATATGATAAATTAGGTAGTTTTTTTTACTATTGTTTTTAGGTGATATTTTGAAGACATTTTAGGGATGTTTTTAGATATAAATAGCTTCTTCATGTCTTTTTTTGTTTCTTTATGAACAATTATTTAAAAAATAATAGAATTTCAAGGTTCTTTCTTGCAATCCTTATATCAAGTGGTATCAAAGTGGGTAATATTAATCTAATATGATGTTGAATGGCAAAGAGATAGGTTCTAATATCCAAGACGTTGCTTAGGATGTGGTGGCCTTGTGTACAGCCATAACGGCATTGGAGCAAATAATTGATCGTAGATTTCAAACACCTAAGAGACGTATTGAAGAGATTGTAGATTAGTTGGATGCTTTACAGGTTGGAGGTCTTAACAAAATATTGATAGAATGAACCTTAGGGAAGACATCACTCTAAGAGAACCTATCAATAGGCATGTTCATGCGGCTTATGACGACAACTATGAAGAACATGAATATGAGGTAAATTTTGAGAAGCAAATAATGGTGGTGGTGGTAATTACTATGGTAATCAACATAATTATGGTGAACAAGGTCAGGGTCGTAGCAGTGGTAGAGGCTAGAATAGAGGGTGAGGTAATTATGATGAGTATTATGAAGGTTTAGATAATAGTGATTTCAAGCTAAAGGTTGATATTCCATGCTTCAATGGAAACTTGGGAATATAAGATTTTCTTGATTGGATCGCCGAGATAGATAGGTTCCTTGATTATATGGGAGTCTCGAAAGAGAAGCAGATGAGACTAGTAGTATATAGATTGAAGGGTGGTGCATTTGTATGGCAGGAGAGATTATAGAGTCGAAGAATTTATGAAGGTAAAGCACCTATTAGAACATGGTTTATGATGAAGCAATTGTTGAAAGTAGATTTGCTCCCTCTTGATTATGTTTAGATCTTATTCCAACAATAATAGTGATGTCATCAACGGTAAAGATTTGTTTATGAATATATTGTAGAATTTATGTAGCTAGTGTAGAGAAACAATTTGAGAGAAAGTGAGGGTCAATTGGCAACTCAGTATTTAGATAGGTTGAAACTGTAGATTCGAGATAAAATTAGAGTGCAGGTTATGAGAAATCTAGGTATAGCTAAAACATGGTGTTGAAGGCAAAGCTAATATTCCAAGAGAGGGAAAGATATGATTTTGGTTGTAGAAGCTATGATGGGAGTTAAAGTGGTGAGTATCAGAAGACAAGTGATAGAGGGAAGACAGTTCAAGATATACCATCTTGTAGTGATAAAATAATAGGGGGAGAGACTAGCTAGAAAGTTGAAGGCAATAGTCCTTTGTATGGTATACGTGTTCCGAGTTAGTTCTTTCAAGTAGAGTAAAATTAGGTTTATTATTTAGTGATCAACAAAATCATAAACAATCAATTCCTAGCGAATCGACTATACAATAATCAATACGTTATCATACTTTAAAGTAAATTCACTATTAACAAACAGTATCATACATAAGCATAACCTAGCCTTACAAAATATTCAATTATTAATCATAATTTATATTCACTAGTTACAAACACAAGAAAATATGGAATCATTAGAAAAAACTCACTTAGCTATGATAGACTTAGGGGTCATAATAGTCCGTTGGCAACTTAGGGTCAAAGTCGAGATCACCTAAGAATAAGGAATATAGAAAATAGTAAGTTTAGGAATTTAGAGCTAAATTAGTATGGTAGTTCATATTGTTTACTTAACTTAGTTACATGAAATCGTCGATTCGAGCTTTTTATCGATTCGTGTATAACTTTTTCGATTTAGCTCGAATCCTTATAAACTTATAGTTCATTTTGATCGTTTTTTAGTATATTTTCTTGTAGTAAAGTCTGTTTTAGATGTTGTGACTCGCAGTTTAGGCCATGATATAAAAATATTACAAAATTTATTATTTTCTTGTATTTGATAGTATTATATATATAAATACTTATTATTATATTTTATTAATTTTTCTAATTTACTTAATTATTAATCTTTTTCCTAATTTACAGTACTATTATATATACAAATATATTTATTAACTTACTTTATTTATCAAATTAATATTATCGTATATTGTATATACTATTTAATTATACTTATATTTTTACATACACATCACTATTCATATACGTACGTTTATATGTATACTATACATTATGTAATAAATTATTTTGACTTTAATTGTATATGGTATGTATAAATATAATATGGATGTATTTGTATTTTATATACATATACACTTATACGATTGTATTAAATATATATATGTATAAAGTATGGAATATAACTAATACTATAGTACATATATACAATGTCCAACCCAATTGCATGTATAAATATATACAAAAATTTTTGTAAAATGAAAATACCAAGTATAAATATACATACATATACCTACTATTATACATGCACTCATTATATATAATAAATACTATGTTTATATATACTTGTATAAAACCATGCCACCTTTATATATATATATATATATAAAATAACTTACATGTGTACATAAATATAAGAATACGGAATATATGTATATATATATCATATATGTATACTTATACTTATATATCATATATTAAAATAACTACTATGTACATATATACTCATATGTATTCACATGTACATACATATATATTAATACCTAAATAGTGATAATACTAAATAAATATCATATGTATTCTTATTTATACATACATACATATACATAAGGAAATACATAGTATATCTATATTATATACAAATACATGTACGTACTTTAGACCATACACACAAAATACATATAGCTTTGTGCATACATATATGTAATACATAAAAAGAAAAATAATAAATACCCAATATATATATATGTACAAATATAAAGTATATATACACATGTACAAAAATTAAATATTAACCTACTTAAATCCTTTAGTAATTTAATCAATCCTCTTGGTCTTCTTCTTCTTCTTCTAATTAATTTGTAATGTGGGCTTTGTTTTGGTTTCCTTTGCTTTTCTTTTCTTTTTCAGTTTGGTTTTCTTGTTTTTTTTTTTTTTTTTGTCTCTTTCCAAGTTTTCAACTTCTAGGCATGTGCAACAATTACGAAAAAGAAATAGAAATAAGGAGAAAAATATATTAGGTTATCTTGAGCATTTATTAAGATGGGACAAGGTAATCATGCCTTTTTTTTTTTCTTCTTTATGAAATCAACACCTGGAGATGAATTTCCTCATGTAGCTTTGTTGAACTTCAATATGGAAGAGAGAAAAAAAAAATAGAAGAAGAAAAAAGAAAAGAAAAAGGAAGGAAAAAAAAAGAGAAAATAGAAAATAAAAATAAATATATGTAATTTTTCTAAACATAAAAATAGTAAAAATAACATTTATAAATTAATTTTGGAATATTTTGAAAATTTATCAATTTAATTGGTACTTGTTACAATTATAAATTTTTACGAGTTATTTTAAAGTTTTCATTAGAAGTTTTACGCGATTTAATCAATAATTGTAATTAATAACGATTTTATCACTATTAAGTGATATTTAATTATTTCATAAGCTTAAAATTATAATTTTAGGGTTTCGATTAAGTTTAGATTCGATTTTGAGTATTTGCGTGCATACAGATTTAGGGTTTTTGTATGTGATTTAAGTTTCAATCAATTTTTAGGGTTTTTATTATTGACATTATATTCGATTTATTAATTTCACAAAAATTTTATTTTATCTAGCCTTATCGACTTATGGTATAGTCTAGGATATTTTAACTTAAATTAGGATTCAAACTACTAATTATATAGAGTTTATAATAGAAGTTAAGTAATCATTACACTAAACCTAAGCCGTTCATTGTGATGGGAATCAAGCTACTGGACCTTTGACCTAAAGTCGAGCTCGAAGATTAAAGGGGTTGGCGCATTGAATCCTTTTCTTCGAATCAACCCCTGTCGAGGTCGAGTACTTTCTCGTCAAGTTACCCCTCTTACCGTACCGTATGATTGCCTATTCTTTTGTAATATGCCGAATTGAAGATTGTTCACTGATACTGAGCTATCTAATGGCTCAACATATTCCTTGTCGAAAAGCCGAAACAGAGAGCCCAGACTGACTAAGCCACTCTTGTTCGGGCAAGCTACCTGTCCGTACTTCTTATCTGCATTTCCTAATAACCTTGCCAATGTAGCATCGTCATGTATACAGTATTATATGTAGAATCCACCCCATAAATAATTGTCTTTGTTGTATATTCATTTTTATCTTTTTGTATTGTGTTTATTGTTTAAGTTCAGGAAATATCCTTTTTGTTTTTTTCTTTTAGGAAGGTTGCCTTAACTTATGGATATAAATACCCTTGTACTTGTAACTGTGACATATAGAAATTAGACAATTCTTAATATACTCTTTTGAGTACTTTTCTTCCTTGCATAAACACTATTTGTTTACTCTCAATAGTACTCTTATCCTTTTCTTTAAGCAAAGTTAGGTAGCGAGTAACCTCATTAGACCAATTTGTGCATCATATCAAATTGAGCCGTGAGTCCTTAGAAGTTCTTTTGGTGTGTCATATCCTCTAGAGCTATTCGTAGGTTTTGCTTATTGTTTCATTCGTCATATTCACTCTTTTCGCACTTTCCCCATTAATCCTTTTTGAGCTTTCTATAAGATTAGACCCATTTAGTGACTGGCTTTATCTGTTCTTAGTTACGGTTCGCAGTATCTTGGTATCAAAGTGAAGGTTTTGTGTGAACTGTAGTAGTTCTTGAAGTTCTGTTATACTTTGTTTTATGTGTGTAAAATAGAACAAGTTACTGTATTCATTCGACTGCTGTGTTGTTAGCTATTCACTATTTGAAATATTTGTTTGAGCTTTGAATCCGTGAAGAAAAATGAAAGAGCCAAATATGAATGTTGGTACTGCTGATGATAGTGGAGTCGCCTACCATGGACGACAATTACAAAGAACTCCTAGGAGCACCGACAAGAGACTAGATAAGGTAGCTAACCTCTTAGTAGATCTAACCTGATCTATTCATGCACTATCTTGCCAACCTACTGAGGTCGTACAAAATACTCCACAAGTTGCTCAACCTATTGGAGGTTAAAACTTAACTCGACCCGTTCAAGGTAGAGGAGTAGGTGAACATGTGAGGAGAAGGATTGATTTAGCAAACATGAGAGACGAAGAAGAAGAAGAGTATTTTGAAGGAGAGCGTGTATAAGTCCTTAAAGCATCTAATCATGTGAAGCTTCAAACTCCAAGTTTCAATGGATTTAGGAATGTTGATGAATATTTAGAATGGAAAGAGAAGGTGGAGCACATATTTGATTACTATTAGTATGAGGATTATGAGAAGGTGAGAACTGCTGTTGTTGAGTTCTCTTGATATGCTGTCATGTGGTGAAAGAACTTTCAAGCCATGAGAAGATGAGAAGGATATCGAGAGATTAACACTTGGCTAGAAATGAAGAGAATATTCAAAAACATATTTGTCTTAGAAACTTACCTTCAGGATGCTTTCACTTGGCTTTAGGTGCTAAGACAAGGAGGCTGAATTGTTGAAGAGTATGTTTAAGAGTTTCATATGCTTATGATGCGTTGCGAAGTGGAGGAACCACCAACTTGAACAGTCTCAAGATTCGTTACTAGGTTAAGAGGAGACATTTAAGAGATTATAGAACTCCAATGATTTGACACAATGGATGAAGTTGTTCGGATTGCCCAATGAGTAGAGAGGTAAAGAAGGAGCTTAGTACCGACTATAATATTGACTAGCTGACCTGGATAGGTAAGTTACCGAACTTTGTCGAGTACCAAGCAGAGAAGGAAGGTTGATGTCAAAGTCGAGTAGAAAGGCCGACCTGATGATGAAATACCTACTCAAACATATGAGCAAGGGTAAGGGTCTAGCAGGAAGACTAACCTAATCAAGTGCTTTAAGTACCAGGGGTTTGGATACGTGGCTATTCAATACCCGAACCAACGAACAATGGTCATTAAGGGAGATATCTTGAAGCTAGAAGTGGAGAGTACGGATGAGGAACTCAAGGAGGAAGAGGTTCCTACTGAGAAAGAAAATGTTAAGAAAGAATTGATTAAGGAGGACCTATTTCCTAAGGACTTAGATCAGTTACTCATGGTTATTTGATGTACTATGAGCATAGAACCCTCACGAGAGGAGGAGCAGAAAGAGAATTTGTTTCATACCACCTATAAGGTAAATGACCAGATGTATGCCTTCATTGTAGATAGTGGAAGTTTCACCAATGTGGCATTGGCTGATTTTGTTTCAAAACTGAAGCTGCAGACTGTTGCACATTCAAGGCTGTATAAGTTATACTGGTTGAGTGAGAAAGGAGTGCTATATGTTACTCGATAAGTACTATTGTTGATCACTATAGGGAATTACTTCGATAAGATTCTCTATAACGTACTGCCTATGTGCACTTTCCACGTATTGCTAGGTAGACCATGGTTGTTTGATAGGAGAGTTATGCATAACGGCTACAGGAACATGTATATGTTCGAGAAGAATGACTGGAAGATCATGCTGAATTCGATGTAGTTAAGAGAAATTCACAAGTTACAAATGAAACTTACTCGTAGATCGAAGAAGGCTTTAGTGATGAGTAGAGCCAAGCTTGGAGAAGCCATCGATGCTAATGAGCTGACCCTCTTATTAGTCAATTGACTATTGGAATTGAATAAGTAGGGTAAGTTACCCTAGGAGATCAAGGATGTCGAGCCTGATTTTTCGATTTCTTTTATTTAAAAATTAATTTCTCATTTCTTAATTAATACTAAACCTTAACCCATTTAATATTAATCTTAGATTAAAGAAATTGAGAAATTTCGGTTTTTTATTGAAAATAATTTTTGGAGTTGCCACCCGACCGAAGTTAGGAAAAAGAAAAGAAATTGTAATCAATTGGGTGGATTGATTACGATTTGGCTACTGGTCTTTGATTTCAATTTCAAACGAAGAATTAGAAAGTTCCGAGTTCGGGGGCTAACCTATTAAATTCTTAACAAGTACCACTATCTATTTACCGAAATTAGAATTATTTTTCTAATTATAATATTTAAAAATAAATAAATGAATAGAAATCAAAAGAGAGAAGAAAAAAAAAAAGGAACCTAAGTTTCTACATATTTTATTGTCGCCTTGAAGGTGCCTACGTATCTGTTAACCGGGATCAGACAATCGTAGTTCTTTACAAAAAATCTTTATTGTGTTGATTTATTTTAATTTTTGAAAACTAACCGAATTTATGTTGTTACCAATTTAGTTTACTCAAATAAAATCTGAAAGGGTCTTAACTCTTGAGTGTATTTAAAAACTCTCTAAAAGTCCTAAAAATTTTTAAAAGGATTTTTTATTATTAATTTTTTTTATTTTAAAAGCTCTCTATGTGAAGAAATCCTAAAAAAAAAAAAACTTAATGCTATAAAAACCACCTAAATTAATATATACACATATATCATTATTATTAAACAACTACCTTTATATAAAAGACTAAGACCAAAAATAAAATCTTCTAATCTAATATGTACATATCTACTCATATTACGTTATCAATAATAACTAACTAATGAAATAATAATAATAAATAAATAAAAAGAAAGAACCGAACCTTGTTGTTTAGTAAAGGAATTGCAGCATCGATGGCAACTTGGTGTATGCTGTGTTGAACTCATTGGCGACCAGCAATAGGTAGTGGGTTATTGCATATCAGTGCTGAAGATGTGCTTAGTTCAATTATGGAGTGTAGTAGCGGTGCAGTGGTCGCGTGTACTTTTGTAGATGGATGGCCGCGTGTGTGTGAATGGTGGAGTAATGGAGAGGCAGGTCTAGTAGCGGCTGTTTGGTGAGGAGCCGCTCGTTGGGATCGTGTTGCGGTTGCTATTGGTCAATGAACGAGTTCAGTCAGCGAGCAGTAGTGGACATGGATGGTAGCGGTGTAGATAGCAGTAGTCGTGGCCTGTGTAGAGTATAGCAGCAGCAATGCTCGTCGACTTGCTTGGGCGACCATAATGATGAAAGATGGAATTTAGTTACTGCATTGATAGCGGAGTCGTTGGATCTTGGTGTACCGTGGACTACTGTAAGTTGCAGCAAAGAGGGGAGGTTGTATATTGTCACCGTGTTCTGCTGAAGTGCTGCAACAATGAAGGACAGTGGGGTGATTGCGTGGCTGTTAGTAGTGAAGACGTGGTGGTCAGTGCTGATCGGGGTGAAGCCAAGTGTGTTGCAGCGTGATCTTGTACAGTTGTTGTCGGTCAGTGTTCTATGAAGTGTGGTGCAGCTCATGTTCTACTGTGGCAGCAGTATAGTGTATTGAGCGTGGCGAAGACTAACCGGACGTGGATGGGCTACTACCGATCGTAAATTGCTATATTATTAGCCATGCAGTATTCATAGATGTTGTAGTCGCGATATAATCGTGGATGGTCGTGAAAGTCAGGCGAGGGTAAATGCAATGCAAGCGTATCCGTGCGGTGGTGAGTACGTCTCCAGTTGTTGGATCAAAGATGTATGGTCAGGGTTGTCTCGTATTGAGAATTGTTAAATTTGGTCGGCGTTTAGAATTTCAAGTGTATCACAAGATGTCGTGCTACTTATCTGAGACGGCATGAATTGGACGTCGTTGGTCAGTTCGATCAGGATGTTACAGTATCTCGTTGGCGTGAAGGGGGTCGGTGGTCAATGGGATGAAGTGTAGCAGTATACTGTGACTGCTCTGAACGTATATGGATTGCAGGCCCCCAACTGTAGATGTGTGTATGTGTTTATGTAGAGTCTAAACCAAATCATGTCATATCATATCTAATTATATCTAATTCGTTAATTAAATTAGATTCAAATCTAATTCAAATTTGATCTAACTAATATTCATATGATTTAGTTAGATATGAATCCGATTTTTATCTCACTTCTGCAAAGTTAGAAAAATAAAGACATAGGTGTTTGCTGAGACTCGAACCCAAGACCTCGAATTAAATCCATTCCAATGCTCCAATGCTTATCCGTTAGACCGTTGACCTGTGCCTTGACATTAATTACAATTAAATTATATTTAAACTATCTAATTCCTTAAACTAAAATTTTTAACTAAACTAAAACTAATTATTCCTAATAAATTACTTCCTAAAAAATCTACAAAATTTTTATGACTTTTCCTTTTCTTATTTTTTTGGTATTTTCATTATTTGTTAATTTTTATTATTTTTTTATTATTATTTTTTTGAATTAGGACTCTTTTTGTAAAAATAAAGATTAAGACTATAAAGAGGCAAAAATTAGGTGTTTACAAAGGAGTTATTAGATAAATATACTAACCTGTTTCTAAAACAGTTACCTAAAGGGTTGCCCCTAACCCAAGGCATAAAGTATTGCATTGACTTAATACCGAGCACTGCACTGCCGAATAAGACAACTTACCGAATGAATCTTGAGTAGGCTTTTGAGCTTCAACATTAAGTCAAAGAGTTATTAGAGATAGGCTATATAAGAGAGAGTCTCAATCCTTATGCTATGCCTACACTTTTAGTGCTAAAGAAGGATGGAACCTGGTGAATGTGTGTTAACAGTTGAGTCATGAACAAAATCATGATCAAATACAGGTATCTGATTTCGAGACTAAAAGACATGTTGGATGAATTGAGTGGAGTTTAGATTTTCAGCAAGATTGATCTTAAGTCTGGCTACTATCAAATTTGCATGAGGCTAGGAGACAAGTGGAAGACCGTGTTTAAGACTAAACATGGACTTTATGAGTAGATGGTCATGCCCTTCGGCTTATTAAATGCCTCATGCACTTTCATAAGACTTATGAACCATGTACTAAGACATCTCATAAGGAAGTGTATTGTGGTGTACTTTGACGACATCTTAGTATACAGTACCAACATGCTAAGTCACTGTAAACATCTTAGAGCAGTCCGAGAAATCTTCCACACCGAGAGATTATTCTGTAATCTAAAGAAATGTTGCTTTTGCCAAAAGAAAGTGGTATTCTTAGGTTATGTAGTCAGTAGAGGAGGCTTACAAGTTGATGATGAGAAGATTTGAGCAATTGTTGAGTAGCCGACCCATACTACTTGTACCAACATGAGAAGTTTCCATGGACTAGCTTCATTTTACCGAAGGTTCATCAGGAATTTTAGTACTTTCACTATGCTACTTACTGAATTAACGAAGAAAAACACTGACTTCCGTTGGGGAGAAAGGGAGGAGAGGAGTTTTACCAAAATAAACGAGAGGTTGACCTCTAGCCTAGTATTAGAGCTACCTAACTTTGACAAAATTTTTGAGCTAAAATATAACACATCAGGCATTAGAATAGGCATTATCTTGATGCAAGAAGGCTAACCAATTGCCTTCTACAATGAGAAGCTCTAAAGACCCCAGTTGAATTACTCCGTGTGTGACAAAGAGCTCTTGGCACTAATTCGAGCACTGTAAGTCTGGTAGCACTATCTACTGTCGAGATAATTTGTTATATATATTGACCATGAATCACTGCAATACCTCTAAAGTTAGACCAAGTTATCGAAGAGGCAAGTAAGATGGGTTGAATTCCTTGAAGGATTCAATTTTGTAATAAAGTATAAGCAGGGAAAGATCAACATAGTTGCAGATATCCTTTTGAGGAGATATATGCTTTTATCAAAACTATAGACTAGACTGTTTGGGTTTGCAAGCATGAAAGAACAGTACTCCGAAGATCTACACTTTGGACTAATAATTTTGCGATGCGTGGATGTGAGGATAGTGGACGAATATCATGCTGAGGATGGTTACTTGTTCCGAGATGGAAAATTATGTGTGTCAACTTGTTCATTACGGGAACTATTGATCAAGGAAGCCTATAGTGGAGAACTCTCTAGACATTTTGGAGTACGGTAAACATGCGAGTTGTTGAATGGTAGATTCTTTTGGTCAAGAGTGTGGAGAGATGTGCACCGAGTTATCGAAAGTTGTATTGTGTGCAAAAAGGCTAAATATTGAGCCAAATAAGGGACAACAATGCCCTTACCTATTATGATGAGGCTATAGATTGAATTGAGCATAGACTTTGTTCTCAAACTACTATAGACTACTCGGTGCAAAGATTCTATAATGGTTGTTGTAGATCACTTCAGAAAGATGGCACACTTCGTACCCTGCACCAAAACTAACGACACTTTGGCTATTGCGCTCTTTTCTTATAAGAGATTGTATGGATACATGGTGTGCCAAGAAGTATAGTTTTTGGTAGAGACCCGAAGTTCTTGAGCTATTTCTAGAGAACCCTATGACATCAGTTGGGAGCCAAATTACCCTTCAGTACCTCATATCACCCCCAAACTGATGGCTAAATAGAGGTAGTTAACAGTACTTTGGAATAACTGCTTTGAGCTATAGTAGGCAAGAATTTGGCTAATTGGGATGTCTACCTATCAATGGTCGGGTTCACCAATAACCGAATAGTACATGATACCACTAAGCAGACTCCCTTCAAGGTGGTCTATGGGTTTAATCTTAATCTGCCTCTCGATGACACCCTTATGCTAATACCCATGCAAGAGGAACCGAACACTTCGTTTAGAGCACAATCCTTCTAATGCATATACGATAAGGTCACTTAGCACATTGACTAAGCTCCTAGAAGAATGCGAGACAAGACCAAAGGTAGGACAGTTAAGCAATTTCAGCCGGAAGACTTGGTATGGCTATACCTCAATAAGGAACGGTTCCCGAATAAGAGGAATAACAAATTATCTACAAGAGCAAATGAACCTTTCAGAATCCTCTAGAAAATCAATGATAATGCCTATAGGTTGGAACTACTAGAAGACTATAGGGTTTTTTATGCCTTCAATATTGTCGACCTCAATTTATATCACCTTAATGGAGAACTAAGTGAGTACCATTCAGATTTGATCTCAAATCCAAAACAACCTAGAGAGAATGATGGAAATTAGGCTATGGGACCTCTAACCCAAAGTTGAGCCTGAGGACTAGAGGAGCTAGCATGTTGAAACTTTCTATTCTAACCAACCGCTACTGAAGTCGAGTACTTTCTCACTAAGTCACCCCTCATGCCATACTGTATGATTGCCTATTCTTCCACAGTGTGTCGAATTGAAGATTATTTATTGAAGCTGAGCTATCTAATTACTCAGCATATTCCTTGCCAAGAAGTCGAAATAAAGAGCTTGGACTGACTAAGCCACTCCTGCTTAGGCAAGCCACCTATCTGTACTTCTTGTTTGCATTTCCTAACAACCTTGTCAATACAGCATCATCATGTGTATAGTATCATGCGTAGAATCAATCTCCCAAATGATTGTCTTTGTTGTGTGTTCATTTTTACCTTTTTGTATTGTGTACATTGTTTCTTGAGGAAGTGTCCTATTTGTCTTTTCCTTTTAAGCAAGTTGCCCTAACTTATGGGTATAAATACCCTTGTACTTGTAACTGTAACTTATACAGAAATCAAACGATTCTTAATACACTCTTTTGAGTACTCTTATTCCTTACGTAAACACTATTTGTTTACTTTTGGTAGTACTCTTATCCTTTCCCTTAAGCAAGGTTAAGTGGTGAGTAATCTCATTGGACCAATTCATGCGTCATATTGAATTGAGTTGTGAGTCCTCGAAAGTTCCTTTGGTGCGTCATATCCTCTGGAGCTGTTCGTAGGTTTTGCTTATTGTTTCATTTATCATATTCACTCTTTTTGTACTTTCCCCATTAATCCTTTTTGAGCTTTCTACAAGCTCAGACCCATCCAGTGACCAACCTTATCTGTTCTTGGTTACGGTCTGCATCACATTAGGAAGTGTCTTAAGTTTTTGTGATAAGAATCAAATTACCAGACCCTTAACTTGAGCCTAAGGGCTGCAAGGTATGGCTAGGCAAATTCTTTCCTTATGACTTACTACCGAGGAGTTCAAGCTGCTACAATTTATTGACCTGATGCCTTGACCAAGCTAAGCCCTTTTGTACTCATCAATTATCTCTAATTGTCAACTTGAACCACATTCGATCATTAGCTTAGCACATCGGTACTGATCTACTACCCCTGCTTGACAGTCACAATATTGATCTCACAAAATTGTCTTTTTCTATCAAAAGTCATTCATCCATGAGGAGCTACATGTTCGAGCCATCATGCGATAGAATCTTCCATACAAGATACTCATTTTTGTTGTAATTTCAATTTTACCCTTATTTTATTCCTTATACATTACTTTTTTTTAACATTATCCTTTTAGTCTTTTCACTTTTCGGCAGATTACCTTAGTTATTTAAGTATAAATACCCATTGTATATGTAGTCGCAATTGAATATTGAATATACTTTTGTGAACATTGCTCTTGTTAGCTTGTTTACTTACTTCACTCTTATCCTTACTAAAGTAAGCTTAGGTGATGAGTATCCTTACTGGACCACCTTATACCTCATATCGAGCTGTACCATGTATTTTCAAAAGTTTCTGGTGTATCTTATCCTTGGAGCTGTTTGTGGGTTTTCCTATTTTGCTTTTCCTTATTTTTGTGCGATTCACATCACATTCTTTAAGCTTTCTACAAGCTTGGACCTAACTCAATATCATCACCCTTATCAACTCTCAACACGTTGTATCGTCTTGGTATCAAAATGCTCCATGACCCTTTAATTCTTATCATCTCAGTATCAGAACAAAGGTTTTAGTTGAGTAAGTTATGTTTGAGTTTTCTTATGAATAGTGATTGGAGTAGTAATGTGTGTTATAGTTACCCAAAAGTTAGTTGTAAATGTTGGAGTAAGTAGAAGAAGTAATAGTTGTTTTGGTTATTTGCTCTCTTTCGGTTCGTTTTAAGAATATGAAAACAGAGAAAGTTTCAGTTGTGTTTACTCTTCTTAGGTAATGGATATTGTATTTATGACGTAGCTAAACTTTTACGTGAGGAAGTGTTTAAGTGTGTGTTTGTGTTGTTTGGTGTAAAGAACTACATCTATTATTTCTTGGATTTTGAGCTTTGTTTTTTGTCAACAAAATGATAGGCTTGAGTATTAATGCTAGTATTGGATACGATAATAATGGAGTAGTCCACCATAGTCGATAACCCTAAGGTACCCTTAGGAGTATAAATGAACAACTTGATGAGGTGGCTAACCTGTTAGTTGACTTGACTAAAACCACTCATGAAATGTCCTATCAATCTACTAAGGTTGTCTAGAATACTCCCCCAAGTTGCCTAACTTGCCAAAGGATAGATCCCAATTCAACACTCGAATTTCAAATGAGGGTTAGATGTAACTCATTAACTTGCTCAAATGAGGAGATTCACCACAATCTTGAGGATAAGATTGATAAGAACGTAAGAAATACTAAAGAGTTAATCAACACTCAATAATCCAAAAGTAAGCTTGGAAAAGCTTAAGTAAACCCTTACTAAAAAAGGAGTACTCAAAATGTGATATCTTTGTATTGTCTTGTATCTTTTCAGCTAAGGACAAATGCTGCTGTTTATAGTAAGTCCTAAAAACTTAGTGGCAAAACTATAAATAATATACAAGGCCTTAAACCCTAAAGAGTAGGTCTACAAATAAAATACATAAAATATTTACAAGTGTGTAAAAGTATATGGTCATTTGAGTTGTTTGTGGGGTCAAATCTGAGCAAGAGTAGACTAGCAATTGGATGTCTAAGTTGGGTTAGGGTATATGAAAGTTTTGTTGTATTTGGCGAAGGTCTAAATGAAATCGGGCTACAGTTGCCACACTCTTTGATTGCTTGGCATTATCTTTCTTGTGTCATGTTGAGATATTCTTAGGCCTTGAGGCATCGACTGTTTGTTCCCTCGTTCGCTCGATAGTTAACAAAGCGGTTATTTAGCTCTCTTTCCTTTTGTTTTAAACCTCTTAGAATTAGGTTGATCTTAGATGAGTTACGTCGACCTCAACAAGGAATAAGTTGACCATGGCTTGGAATTAGTCATAAGTCAAGTGACAAGTAATATGAGAAACACACTACACCACAGAATGACAAGTAATAGAGATGCTCAAATCACAAGTCAAACTTTGAAGAACACTATCATGCATGTCTCCTCAAAGCTTTGATACTAAGATGATACAAATCGAAATTGGAAGCAAAAGACTTTGTTCTAGAATAGTTATCTGGGTTTTGCAAAATTCAAGGAATAGGGTTTTTGATAATGAATGTGGATAGATTTCACTCATCAAGGCACAAACACGATTGAGTTTTAGCTCAAAATAGGGTTTGATATGACTTATGAACACTAAATTAGCACTTGAGTTTCAAATGAGGGTTAAATGCAACTTACTAAGTTGCTCAAACGAGGAGGTTTTCCATAACCTTAATGATAAGATTGATAAAAATGTAAGAAAGATTAAAGAGTTAAACAAATTTGAAAGTAAGCTTAGAAAAGCTTAAGTTAATCCTTACTCGAAAAGGAGTACTCGAAATGTAATCTCTTTGTATTGTCTTGTCTCCTTTCAGCTAAGTACAAATGTTGCTATTTGTAACAAGTCCTAAAATCCTAGTGGAAAAACTATAAATAATATACAAGGCCTTAAACCTTAAAGAATAGGCCTACAAATAAAATATAGAAAACATTTACAAGTATACAAAACTATGCATTTAATAAAGGGGTTGGCATATGGTCATCCAAGCTATCTGTAGGGTCAAATTCGAATAGGAGCAGACTGGCAATTAGATGTCCAAGTTGGGGCAGGCTATATGGAAGTCTTGTTGTGCTTGGTCGAGCTCCTAGTAAGGCTAGCCCATAGTTGCCGCATTCTTGGGTTGCTTGGCATTATCTTTCCCGTACCATGCCAAGCTGCTCTTAAGCCTTAAGGTCTCAACTATTTGTTACCTGGTCGGCTCAGTAATTGATAGAGTGGCTGCCTAGCTCTCTTTCCTTTCGTTCTCAACCTCTTGGAATCAAGTTGGCCTTAGTAGGGAATAGGTCAACTATGTCTTGAAGTTAGTTGTAGGATGATTCCTATCAGATACTGTTGCTATTGTCAACTATCGGCATGGTGTATTAGTCTTGAATTCAAGCATAAGTTTAACAAATGCCTCAAGAGACAATTTGTAAATTTAATGGAAAGAGAAAGCAAGGAGGTGGATAATGTTGTGTGTTAACCGATGATGATGGTAGAGAATATTATGCAGATGAAGAGTAAGATCACTTATATGTCACAAGGAAGCTTATGTTCACCCCTAAGAAAGAATAGGACAATCAATGCCATAAATTGTTTCAAACCAAGTGTACAGTGAGAAATCATTGTCTTAATCTAAACATTGATAGCAAAAGTTATGAGATTATTACCAATAAAGGGGTTGTAAAAGTGTTGAAGCTCCCATAGAGACACATCCCATCCATAAACACTTAGGTAGATTAAGACAATAGAGAAAACTTAAGTGAATCATAATTGTAGCGTATCTTTCTTTGTAGGTAAAGATCGAGATGAGATGTGCTATGATATAGTTCACATGGATGCGTATCATATCCTCCTCGATAGACTGGTAGTTTGATCAAAATGCATAGCACTCTAAGAGAGACAATGTGTACAGGTTAGAGAGAGAGGGTGTAAGGTTTACTCTAGGGCTTAGTATAAGTTGTTCCAAAACTTCTAAAGTGAAGGAATGAAATTTCTTTACCATCAGCACTTTAGCATAAGAGATGGAGGCAGATGCAAGGGATTATAAGGTGGTACATGCTTTAATTGCAAAGCAGGTAGTGGCTTTAGGAGAAGAGAAGATAGTGAATGAGCAGCTAGAGGCAGTTAAGTAATTGTTAGAAGAGTTTACAGCTATTATGCCTAATGAGCTTTTGGATGGCTTACCTCCATTAAGAGATATTAAGCATTCGTTAGATTTGATTCTAGGTGCTAATTTATCAAACCTTTCTCATTACTGGATAAGTCTGAAGAAGAGTGAAATATTGAAGGAGAAGGTGGAATAGTTGCTAAAGAAAGGGCATATTCAAGAGAGTTTGAGTCCATGTGCAGTTTGAACCCTTTTGACATCTAGGAAAGATGGAAGCTGGAGAATGTACATGGATAGTAGGGTAATTAATAAAATTATAGTTGGCTACAAATTTCCTATCTCGTAGCTAGACGATATGTTGGATAGGTTTAGTGGAGCTATTATCTTTTCTAAGATAGATTTGAGAAGTGGGTATCATCAAATTCTAATTAAGCCTAGGGATGAGTGGAAAACAATGCTCAAGACAAAGGAAGGGTTGTACAAGTGGCTCGTTATGCCATTCGACTTGTTAAACATGCCAAGCACTTTCTTGCAAGTTATGAACTAGGTATTGAAACCTTTTATTAGCAAATTCGTAGTTGTTTATCTTGATATTTTGGTTTGTAGTAAGTTAGAAGGGGAGCATTTGTTACGTTTATGTAAAGTGTTAACTATTCTAAGAGAGAAGAAGTTATATGTTAATTTGAAAAATGTGCATCTTTATGTTAAAGAAGTTGTTGTTCCTTAGGTTTGTTGTTAGTGCTTTTGGTGTCCAAGTGGATGAGGAGAAAATAAGGGCTATTAGAGAGTGGCCTACTCTTAAAACTATTTTTGAAGTTAGGAGTTTTCATAGGTTGGCAACATTTTATGGGCAATTTATAAAGAATTATAGTAGTATTATAGCCCCAATGGCTGAGTGTTTGAAGAATGGAAAGTTTAATTGGGTAGATGAGGTAGAGGTTAGTTTTACATTATTGAAAGAGAAACTGTATTCTACACCAGTTTTAGCATTGCTAGATTTTGATAAGTTGTTTAAGGTTGATTATGATACAAATGGTGTAGGAATAGGAGTAGTTCTTTCTCAAGAAGAGTGGCCGATTTCTTATTTCATTGAAAAGTTGAGTGATGCAAGACAAAACTGGTCAACTTATGATAAAGAGCTCTATTCTATTATGTGAGCTCTAAAGACATGGGAATATTACTTAATTAGTAAGGAATTTGTTTTATATTCTGATTGCCAGGCACTAAAGCATTTGAATAGTTAGACTCGAATTGGCAAATACATGCACGCCAAGTGGTTTCAATTTTTACAAAGATTTCCTTTCAAAATTAAGAATAAAGTTGGGTTAGAGAATAAGGTGGCAAATAACTTGAGTCACCATGCAAATTTTTTGTTGACTTTGAGTCATGGAATATAGGGCTAGAGTGCTTGAAGGAGTTATATGGAGATGGTGAGGATTTCAATAAAACTTAGGCTAAGTGTAGTGAAGGCTAGGTTTGTGATGATTTCTAAATCCATGATGGGTGTTTGATACATGATAATCAACTTTGTATCCTTAGAACATCCTTGAGGGAGAAGTTAATTTGGGATTTGCATGGAGGTAGACTTGCTAGACATTTAGGGCTAGATACGACACTTGCTATAATTGTAGAGAGGTATTAGTAGCCTCATGTGAGAAGAGATGTCTCCAAATTTGCGTAGAGATGTTATATTTGTCAAATGGCATAGGGTCAATCTTAAAATACTAGATTATTTATGCCCATACCAGTACCTGAGAATATATGGGAAGATCTCTCCATAGATGTTGTACTTTGCTTACTTCTAACCCAAAGAGGGTTTGATTTTGTTTTTATTGTTGTTGACAAGTTTTCAAAGATGACACATTTTATTCCTTGCAGGAAGACCTTAGATGCGATTGGCATAGCCAAATTATTTTTCAAGGAAGTTGTTCACTTGCATAGAGTGCCAAAATCAATTACTTCCAACATAAACAACAATTCTTAAGTCACTTTTGGAGAACATTGTGGAAGATGTTTGATTCTTCACTGAATTTTAGCAACATAGTGCATCTTCAAACATATGGCAAAACTGAAGTAGTTAGTAAGACACTTGGCAATTTAATTTGAAGTATATGTGGAGATAAATTGAAGTAATGGGATGCAAGTTTAGTGTTGGCAAAGTTTTCTTATAATAGTGGTGTACGTCGTTCCATCCAGAAGATGCCATTTGCTATTGTCTATGCGAAGCTGCCTCAACATGCTTTAGATTTGTTGAAGCTTTTGGCAAAGACAGGCTTGAAGTTGAAGCTAAGCATTTGGCTAAACAGTCGCAAACTGCTACAATAGAGGTGAAGTAGAAGTTAGAGGAAAGTAATGCCAAGTGTAAAGTTATAGAAGACAAGCATAAAAGGAAAAAGACATTCTTTGCTAGAGATGAGGTCACGGTATTTCTTTGAAAGATGTTGTTTCTAACAGGAGTTTACAACAAGTTACAACTTAAGAAATATGGTTCTCATCAAATAATTTAAAAGATAAACAACAATGCATATGTTGTTGCACACTTTCAATGTGGTAGATATTTATTCTTTGTACCCATGTGAAGAATTGTTGTATTCAAATGATGTTTCCAACTCGAGGATGAGTTCTTCTCAAGGGAGGGAGCATGATGTGCGTATGATAAAATAGGTAGTTTTTTAACTTTTAAGTGATATTTTAGAGATATTTTAGGGATCCTTTTAGATTTCTTTTAGATATAAATAGCTATATATATATTTTGGGTTTTCTCTTGTTTCTTTATGAACATTATTTAAGAAATAATAGTATTGTCTCTTAGTTCTTACCGATAGTTGTTTAGGTTTTGTAGATATATGGCTTGCGAAGCAAGATACAATGAAGGGACACCGGGGGGTGTTTGGCATGACCACTCTAATGATTAAGTTAGCAGTTGATCCTTAATAATAGGGAGTAATGTAAAAAGATTACAAGCTTGATGTGTCCAGTCTTATAGAGCATTACCATTGGGTGGTGATCCGGTATTTATAATAGAGCGGAGTCGATAGTTGAAGGTTAGTTAGCAAAATAAATCTTCTCTAGCAAGTGTAGGAGAGTGGAGTCATTATGCCCAACGAGTCCTACTTATTTAAGACATAGCTATTTCATCCTTATCTTATGCAATCTAATCGTTATAGGGCTTACCGTGCTTAGTCGTTATAGGCCTAAGGCTTAAGCCCCTAAGGGTAGGCCTTAGGTCACAAGACTTAGTGAATTAGGTCGGGCTTAAGGGGTTCATGGTTAAAGTGCCCTGTCAACACTTACACCCCTTCCCCCCCTCTGGTGTAATCTCGTTGTCGAGGAAAAGGCAAGGAGAAGGGATATATGGGCTACTCAAGCGTGACTGATCCAACTCCAAGAAGGTTAATTCGACGCTACGATGTGATGTGATGAGAGTATACATCTAAAGTAATAGATGGTCGAGGTAGGAAGGCTCGAAGTGGTAAATGTTGTCTTAAGGTAGAGTGTCGAAGACTGGGGCTAGGCCGAGCCTTAGGGATATCAGAGTAAGATGCCTTTACAACTCACTAGGCAAGTACTTCCAAGTTATGAATCGATCTATCCAAACAGTGCTCAATAAAGATAGAGCAGACATAACTGCATCATGCTAACCAGGTGGAGGTCGGATGGGCCTAAAAGAAGCTTCTTGCTAAAGGGACCTTTTCGAAATGTGGCTTTTCCCCACTCGTATTCTGTACATTAAATGTGACATGATAGCTGTCGTATTGTAGTAGACTAGTATGCAATTACATAGCTTTTTCCTTTTAAAGGTGACCATCCGATCAAAATGCTTTCCACGTATTTGCTATGTAGCATTATAGGGGATTTGTGCTTATACAGATTCCTATAACCGCCTGTACGACTTCTTAGGTGGTTTGCTTATAAATAGGAGGATCACAAAGGGAGATTACTTTTCTGCAATCTTCTCTTTTAGTTATTACCTTTTCTGCATTCTCATTTAAACTTTACATACTTTCTTCAAAGGTTTCTCAAGGTCTTTCTTCATTCTTCAAGTATTATGGTCATTTCAACCAATAAAGGTGAGGTTAACTCTTCTTCGTCACTGCTTACTTCTAGCTCCGACTTTATCAGGAGTGACCCCTCTTGGATATGAGAAGACGAGGTCTCATTGCTAGCACAGCTTGACTAACACATATGGATGGCTGTAGAGACCAATGCCTTCCCCAGTGATGTTTATGTATACTACCCTCTACCCCTCTAAAGGACTTATTCACCGTTCTAGAGATTAGCAAGGGGCTTAGAAGCCGAGTAAGCAAGAGTAAACAATTTGCCCCTAGTTGGGTTATAAGTGACTTTGTAGTCAAGGTGATTCCTAGGTGGTAGGTAAGGTTGCTAAGCAGGGATGAGTGGATAGCCCTGCTGTTAAGGAGGCGCTTTGATGTATTTAAGAAGTGCTTAGAGTTTAGGCAATACCTCTTCTAAAATCGCTTCAAGAGACAATTTTTCAACTATTACTAGTGCAGTTCATCACAGGTCCCTGCCAATAGATGGAGGGTGCTAAAGGCGTTTTAAGCGCTCTATGAGTATCTGGTGATAAGGGCTACTTTTGAACTCTTTGGTCACTTATACATGTGGAAGAGTGTTGGGGGATGGCCTTACCTCCAACTGCGCTAGGGAAAGAAGCTATTTTGTAGCATTATAGATTCAATAAATGGTTGGTAAGACAAGCACATAGTAGTTAAGCTGCATGAAGAGGAAGACTTCTAGATGTGCGGGACCGAGATGGTCTGAATCAAAGGTGAGAAAGGGCTTTGTCCTAATGACACTAAGGCCACTTAGGAGATCCTGGCTTTTGTGGCGATGCGAGAAGACCAAGAGATTAATGCTGTGGAGACTGTGGAGAGGTATTTCCGACACCCGATCTTTGAGGTCTTCCCCAACCTGAAGAGAGTTGTGGTAAAGAAATGGGTTGAAGGTACAGGTTTGTTTTACGTGCCTCTGTTTGTTATGCTCGTGTTGAGGTGCTTCATCTGACACTTGTGGGATGGGGGGACCTCCTTGGTTGTATTGGTCATAACAGTGTTTTGCAAATGGTAGTGATAGTTTTTTTTTTTTTCTTTGACGTCTAGTTATATTTCTTGCAGGTACAAACTTATCCACTAGGATGTTTTGTCCTTCTGTAGATGAGCTAATGAGCTACCGCCAAGTGAGAACCAAGGCGAACCTACCAAAGGGGAAGGCTGTTTGGCCTAGGCTAGGGCTTAAGGAGACCAACAAGGTAAGGTCGGGGTTTGTTCCTCAAGGGTTCCCTATCAACGTTCGAGACGAACCGCTAGATGCTGAGCCTTTCGGCGTGGCTCTTCTTGCTTCTATGCTTGCTACCTCTACCGAACCTATTCTTCTGGTTGACAAGGGCATGAAAGTAGAGGGGCTTGATATCCAAATGCTTTCACCTCCCTAAGTGACAGAAGACGATGTAGAAGGGGTTGCCCTTCCTCAAGCGACCGGCTAGAAGTGGAAGGCTCTTAAGATGTTTGGGGAGGTGAGGCCTAGGGCCAAGAAGGGGAAGCCTCTAGCGTGGGCACCTTTGAAATGGGGCAAATGGAATGAATGGCTGGTAACTCATTCCTATCAGAGTGTTGATGATCTAGGGGATGACTTTTTAGAAGTCTTGAACAATTTTTGGCTAATGGGGATAGGGTCGGCTTATTCCAAGAAGTGTCGTACTCTTCTCGAGATGTGGAGTTATTGAGGAGAGCCTCTTGAGGTGGAAATGAAGAGACTTCAGTGAAAGATCTTGAGGTCGAAGTAGGAGGTCTATGCCAACGATTTGACGTTACAACACTGGACCCTCAACTACCAGGCTTCCCTAGGGTCTTACACCCCCAGTGACTGAGCTGTCCTCGAGGGGCTTTCTAAGGAAGGTGAAGATGACCCCATTTAGACAATAGGTCTGTCTTTCTTACTCTTTCATTGAAGTTCTTTCCTTTTCCTTATGTTAATGGTGGCTTTTGTTTACATCTTGTAGTATCACGGCTAGGTGTTGCTTTAACCCAATAAGTTCAACACTACCTAAAAAGAGGTAACAAGCGTTAGGGAGGCATTGCGCCAGTAGGAGAAGTACCTGTGGGAGATAGAGACCTCTTCTAATAAGTACTCAAGAAAATTCTCTAAGACTAATAAGCGCCTGTATCGTTCTTATGTGTAGGTGGCGAGGCTTAAGGATATGGAGCGGGAGAAGGATAATGCCGAGGAAGTGGCTGAGAAGGCTAAAAACCTGAAGGCATGCCTTTCTCAATGGTTAGGTGAGGAGGGTGAAGCGAAGGCTCGACTAGAAAAGGAGAATGCTGAGATGAGGGCATCGGTTGTTAGGTTGCAAATTGAGCTGGTGATGAAAGCATCTAAGTACGAAGGTGTTAGAGTCGCTTCGTTGGAGCTAGCTAGTTTGTAGGTTGAGTTAAAGCAGGAGGTCTAAGAGCTGGAAGGAAGGGTTTTAGAGATGGAGGAGATCATGTCAAAGATGGAGAGTGGGGATGTCCTTAGTGATGTCACCACTAAAAAGGTAATCGCAGATTATCTAAAGATCGAGGAGTGGTTGGACGGGTTAGAGGAGCTCACTACAGACTCTACGTACTATATTAGGAAAGAGATTCTCTCCCATTATCCTGACCTAGATCTCAGCTTCCTCAACTTCTTTGACTCTCTAACCTTTAATGAGAAGAGGGAAGCCTTGGTACGAGAGAGAGACCGCCTAAGCGGCCTTAGATAACTTAGGTGTTTCCTCTACTGCTGGGGCTAGTTAAGGCATTTCTACATCCACTTTTACCTTAATAGCCCAGTGGGAGGTCACCTCTAAAGCTATTCTTGAAGATAATCCATCCGTGAGTGATCTTCCTACTACTTCTGGTTTAGATTCCTTAGTCCCCGCTCCAAGTCAAGGCCCGCCGTCTAAAGCACTAGTAGATCAAAGCTTCGAGCAAATCAAGGCCTTGGACTTTTTGAAACTACCAAAGTTAGCTAATCCAAAGAGATAACATGTTTATTTCCCCTCTTTTTTTCTTTTATTTTATTTTTTTGAAAATTATGTGAGACAAACCGGGATGCCGGCCATCATTGTGTAATCCAACGATCAATGAATGGATGAATTTTTGTAATGTCAACTTTACACCTATGTTTTTTGCCTTTGAATATATTTGTGTGGGAAGGGGTTCCACTATGCAGAAGTTTTTTCTCCTTATTGAAGTTACCCTAGAGGGTTAGGTCGGTGGCATTTTGAGCTGCTCGGTAGTTGGGAGTTACTCTATAAGGGGTATTTCTTCTTGCTGTGGTTACTTAAGGGGGGGGGGGGGGGGGGGG